>JACXGM010024202.1:0-15849 GCA_016801145.1 Umbra pygmaea
CATTTTTTTCTCGTGTTCCGATAGAAGAAATTGCGGGATTATTTAGTTCCTCGCACTGCCGTTCCTATAACCTTTTTAGCTCCTACTCCAGAGCAGGGTCTTTCCATTTTCCCTTTTCCCAGGTCCACGTTGATTGGTCCAACTTATAAATTACGCCGGTCGCTTCGTTTGTCTGTTGCGTATAATACTACATATTATGGAGCCTTCGTCACCAGCCTAGTTTTTAAACGCCGCGGTTCGAACTCCGTTATTAGGACATTATCAACACAACATTATTTTTATAAAATCGTATTGGATTTCGTTTTCAGCATCGTAATCTGAACAAACAAACAGCAAGCGGCGGAAGGAACCCAGCACTACTTGGGCTGAAAACAACCAGATCATCCGCATTAGATGATTTACACACTTATCTCCAATCATACACCCAGTGTTACAACATTTCACCGTTTAATGTTTGTATGTGGCGCTACACTAGAGTCTAGTGACAACGCTATAAAAGCCTATTTGGGTGCTTGCGTCACTCGCTTATCCCTCCTACCAGTTCCTATGGCCACTTCACCAGTGCGAATGCAAAGAGCAAAACCTGTTTTTGGGGAGAGTAGTTAGTAGAACTGTTTAGAAGTGGACTGTTCCTATAACTATGTTCCTGTAACTACTTGGTCGGAAAGCGGCTATTGATCCCAAACACACCACCCGGGCAACAAAGGAGTGGCTTCGTAAGAAGCAGTTTAAGATCCTGGAGTGGTCTAGCCAGTCACCAGATCTTAACCCCATAGAAAAATTTTGGAGGGAGTTAAAAGTCCATGTTGCCCAGCGACAGCCCCAAAACATCACTGCTCTAGAAGAGATCTGCCAGCAACAGTGTGTGAAAACCTTGTGAAGACTTACAGAAAACGTTTGACCTCTGTCATTACAACATAGGGTATATAAAAAAGTATTGAGATTAACTTTTGTTATTGACCAAATACTATTTTTCCACCATAATTTACTCATAAATTTAATAAAAATTCTTACAATGTGATTTTCAGAATTTTTTATTCTCATTTCGTCTCTCATAGTTGAAGTGTACATATGATGAAAATTACAGGCCTCTCTCATCTTTTTAAGTGGGAGAACTTGCACAATTGGTGGCTGCCTAATTACTTTTGTCCCACTGTATATTATAAACATCCATACTGTATAAAACTGACAGAACTTTTTAAGTTCAGTTTCAGTTTTGTATTTAACCACAATATACAGCTCGAAAACAATAAGATAGTACTGCAAATGTTACTTAAATCGACCCCATTGAAAACCTCTGGAAAGTAATCAAGAGGAAGATGGATGGTCACAAATCATCAGAGCTGAGCTGCTGAATCTTTGCACCAGTAGTGGCATACAGTCAAACAACATCAATGTGAAAGTGTCAAGTTGTGGTGTATAGGGGAGAGAGAAGACCAACAAGCAGGTAGATGGTGGTTGTTTTCTGTGTTTAGGGATGTTGCTCCGGGTACATACATACAATGCAATTGTAGAAGAGATGGAATAAAGCGATTCCACAATGGCTAACTTGAGTAGCTACGTGCTCTTTCAGTGGCATGGACACTGGACTAATATACTGGATGAACATATAAACCAAAGGCCTAACTTCCAAACCTTACACACTAACATACAACAACTCACATGTAGCAGCACCCGGCAACTTATCAAACAATGCAATATGATACTCACAAATGTAATGTATGTCTTCAAACAGAATCAATGACCGACAACCTCTCTCTCAGTCTGTCCAGTTTATATGCAGTACCTTAACTAGTTAAGTAAACACAGCTACAATATACCAGTTTAACCGAACATCCATGCTAGCAAGGACAGACTGGGAGAGATGTGTCACAGATCTTAAAGGGACATTCACCAATTTAACGTTACCTATAATGCAAGGCATTTGATGAAGAAACACAAATATACATTAAAATAAACTTAACATATATAATGAGTCCATGTCTCAGTCTATGCTCACTGGGCTGGATATGACAGAAAGACTGGAGAGCATGCCAACACACATGAAAGCCAATTAATATTTTTATTAAATCATAATTTTTCCACCAAATATTGAATTCTGATCTCTTCGTAAGTTCACACATTTATATTGTGTTGTTTAAAAAGGAATATTAACTTATTATCTTTGCCTTATTTGAAGTTTGACAAAACTGCATCTTTTTTGTCATTTTGACAATTTATTTGCATATACTGTAAATGCTCTGAATGATAATATTTGTATTTGAAAGTTGGGAGAGATATTGTCAGTAGTTTATAGAATAAAACAAAGGTTAATTTCATCAAAACACATACCTATCAACAGTAAAACCAGAGAATCTTTGGCAGTGGTCTCTTAAATTTTTCCAGAGCTGAAAAAAAGTAATACGGTGCCCCAGTTTGTTCCGGCCCTGTGTGGCTCAGCTGGTAAGCATGGCAACAGCAACACCATGGTTGTGAGTATAGCAGTTGGGGCCAGTATGGAAATATATGAACTACTTTATTTATTATAATGGGGCACAGATGGCTCAGTGGGTAGGGAGTCAATCTTGTAGTCAGAAGGTTGCCAGTTCGATTCCCGACTGAGCCAAATGTAGTTGTGTCCTTGGGCAAGACACTTTACCCTAATTGCTCCCAGGTCGTTGCTGTAAATAAGAAATTGTTCTTAGTCAACTTACCTGGTTAAATAAAGGTTAAATTAAAAAAATTAAAATTATATTGTAGACTGTATTTGTTAAGACGTGAGGCCTTCAATGTAAGGTAACCATGAGAACACATTCCTAAGTTGATCCATGTAAAAACACTTCCTATCAGATATAGAACTGAAGACTAACCTGATGGCAGAGTTAAAGACCAGCATCAACATTCGATAGAGCTGAACACCTTCCAGAAGCATCCAGCTGAAGGATCCCAGGAAGAAGAAGTGGAGGAGACCGGCCACCAACCCACAACCACCCTGATGGAGGAGAGAAGAGCAGGGTGAGGAAGGAGAGGGAGGGAGGGAGGGAGGGAGGGAGGGAGGGAGGGAGGAGAAAGTAGAACATTTAATTACACTCTAATACTGTTCAGGTAAAAATATACGCAAAAGGACTTTAAAAGGGGCAATAATTATGACCCTTGGATTTTAATATATAACACAAGTCTGTTGATAGTTTGTTTGCAGTAATAGAGGAAGGATAGTTTTCACAGCATTTATTCAGCAGACTCATTTTTGCTACACACAAAGGTACAGCCTGAAATGGTGCAATTAAAAATATTGAAGTGAAACTCCATTAATTCCTTGTTGCAATTCCTGCACAAATGGCAGAATAAATACTGCATACTCTAGGGATCACT
The DNA here is from genome assembly GCA_016801145.1 of Umbra pygmaea. Taxonomy (NCBI): domain Eukaryota; kingdom Metazoa; phylum Chordata; class Actinopteri; order Esociformes; family Umbridae; genus Umbra; species Umbra pygmaea. Next base: position 3,352 of record JACXGM010024202.1, read on the forward strand.
GTACCTTCTAATTTGCATATTTCTTATTTTAAAAACAAATGTGTTTACAGCTTTTCTAAGCTGTTTACTGAAAGAGAAAGTAATGTCAGTCTCACTGGGCACAGAAGTCTACACAGTGCCCATTTAAATATCACGAGGAAATATAGTGGGAAAAAAAAATCCTGAACACACGCAGATAGACAGATGCGACAGTCAAGAACAACAGACAGAAAAACATTCAACAATATAATAAAGAAATAAAAATTAAACAGTCATGCTAGCTTAATTACAGAATGCCAGGTGGCCAATCCATGTGAGGGATTTCTTCATCAGTTTATCCACCTTGTTCTGTGTTTGAGAGATGCCAGAGAGGAAGACGAGGTCGGCGATGAAGAGGCAGACACACAGGTGGAGGTGGATGGTGGTGCGTGTCCCCTTGATCGCTCGACACAGCCAGAAGGTCAGGATACACAGTAGCAGACATACCAGCGACACTGACAGACCGACCCATGTCAACAGATTCAGGGCAAAGGTGTGCTGGAGGACAGGACACAGTAGGAGGGGTTAGCATGCTTTCAGGGAGACATCGACTTTATGACCTGTGACTGTGTGTGTGTTGGTGCATCTAGCACCTCTCCAATCTGGCCCTCAACAGTCATGGCAACCTCCCCAGTTTTCAATTGGCTCATTCAATCAATTCCTTCCCATCACTTCTCCTCAGGCTTTTGCAGTAAATTAGAAATAATTATCAGTGAACTAACAAACTAAGTTAGAATTATGGTTGAGGTTTAGAACTTAGATTTAGAATTAGGGCTTAAGTTTTAATTGGGTAACGGTTAAGGTTAGGGTTTTTATTACTACTACATTTATTGTACTCAAACATACAGTATACAACAATGTGTGAAATAGTTCTTGTATTTGTGTTGTGGGTGTGTATTAGGTACCTCCATGGGGTACAGAGCCATGAGAACAGCAAAGCTGCTGAGGTGTTGACAGGAACACTGAGTGTGGGTGGAGTTAGACAGCACTTTAGTACAGCCACGCTTTGACCAAGCCCCTCCCCCATTCTGGTCACGCCCATCCTCCCAGAACACACAGGTGTAGTTCATCTCTGCTGACTCCGCCTTCACCTGGGGGGTGGGGATGCAGGGTGAGGCAGTGTTAATAAAGGGTTAATGTAGGGACATTTCTAAAGTGATATCGTACTTTCACTTTTAACAAATGAGGTTTTGGGGATTGCATTGTTTGCAAGGACAAAAATAATAACACTTTTTGTATTATGACAACCATTTAAAATGTTAACCAGTTCACTGTCAAGATCCTATTGATACCATATAACCAGAATAGAAGCCTAAATGTCTTTGTAGCAAAACCTTTTCTAGTAACTCTACATTTAAGTAGCAGGTCCTGTGGTGGATCTGAAATACATCATGTATGTCAGTGTTTTTCAAAGTTTTTTTCCGGCGACCCACATTTTCAAAATTACAAACCATCCTGACCCAAATGTCATGAAAATAGGTGTTTGCAAATATACCGTTTTCCTATCATTTCTATTTTTGTATGTAGGGGTATTAACATAATACATACGTTTTTAATTGTCACCAGAATAATAACAGGTACAACATATATACTCAATATTGACAGTATTATCACCACATACCTGTGTTTTATAAAAACATGTTAAAATCCCCAAAATAACCAAGATGGGGTGGTTTTCCCACAAATATTAGATTGCTTGTATTAATTTACTCCCATTCAGATAAAAGAAATATTGACTAAAGTCAAATAAACGTTTGGAAAACTGTAATAAATGGCAATTATTTTTGTTACTTCTAACGACCAGCGCATTGGGTGAACACGTTTTTTTAACATACAGGTTATTTTGTCTGATGCAGGTAAGCCAATAGGGCAATGTAAAATCTGTTTAATTTTTGCGCAATTCAATGTCAAAGTCAAAGTCAAAGTCAAGTCAAAGTTGTTTATTTATCATATGCATCGAATAACATACATCATCCTATGCAGAGAAATTTCTTTTGACATGGCACGGCGATTCTATGCAGTGGGCTTAACAGTAATAAGCCAAAACCTGCATAGAGTGAGCAGAGCCATTGTCCATGCGACCATCCTCTACGGCGCACAGCTAGACTGAGCGAGACTATGGTAATTACTTCAAGCGTAATATACATAGACAAATTATTGATATTCATCATTGTTTCCCTTTTAAATATTAGCCTAATCATTTTCATAAGCATTTGGATAAGTGAGTGAAACGGAGAAAAACGAACGTTGTGTTTTTGGACAATTTATAATGGACTACATACTTTTATGACGTGCGTTAGATAGGAGCGATATGTTAAAGGCCCATGCTGGTAATGTTCAGTAGACAAACGCACACTGCAATTTTATATTTCTTTGCACAAATTTCACTCCATCCCTGGAAGTTCGCTATTTCATTTTTCACTGAAGTAGCCTATTACGCACAAACTCCTAAGAAACAGTGTTGTCTCTTTTTAGGGAATGTAGTGTAGAAGGGAAAGAAGTAGTGATGTTACAAGCACTTCGCAATAGAGAGGCGCGTGCTGGTAGACACACACACACACCGCATTCGGAGGACACTGCGCTTACAAATTCACATTACTTTCAGAATAGGCGATATGCGGTGGTAATTATAACTTAATGTGAATATATTGGAATTTTAAGATTTTTTATATATTTATTTTGTTGAATTGCACGTTAATGTCTGGATTCCGCGATTCGTCCGTGTTCTTCACAATGTGTTAATCATATTGTAGGACCCGCTTGACCTACACAACTGCTCAGTCCAGTACACTGCCCCATGTGGCTGTGGAGGTGTATTGTCTACTATAACATTTTAATCATGAAAGAACAATGACAAAATAATTATGAAAACATATTTGCCGACCCAATGTTAATCTCCCGCGACCCACCGGTGGGTCGGGACCCATACTTTGAAAAACATAAATCAGGCCAATTCTGATGTTTTTCTGGGGTTATTTTATTTTATATATTTGTATGCATACATGTTTATATCTGATGTTTTTCTGGGGTTATTTTATATATTTGTACATGCATACATGTTTAAATCTGATGTTTTTCTGGGGTTATTTTATATATTTGTACATGCATACATGTTTAAATCTGATGTTTTTCAGGGGTTATTTTATATATTTGTACATGCATACATGTTTAAATCTGATGTTTTTCTGGGGTTATTTTATATATTTGTACATGCATACATGTATAAATCCCACCTTTAGATGTTTGAAGGTGAGGAGGACTGGCTGGTCCAAGTTGTTTGTCTCAGGGTTACTGACCAGAGCTGTTACCACTTTGGAACCAATCTGGTATCGAGGCTCAGAGAATGAAGCTGTGTCTGTAGCTGTGTCTGTTGATGTGTCTTTGAGGTCCTGAAATGAGTTGTTGACAGAACTTTCCAGATTCTTGTAAGTAATCAACCCAGCAACAGCAAAACCTGCAGGGCAGACAGACAGACGAACGGACCATTAGAGATTTCCAAGTAACCCGGCTGAAAATTTCCTGGAATCAGGAGGGAATGTGCCCAAAATCCATTTTCAATAGGCCTAGTAAAGTGTAAAGTACATTGTTGTACTGAAGGCATGATATTGATGATGATAATTATATTGATAAGTCTACCTGGGTATGACCCATTGCCGGTCACTGTCTCCCAGTTTGTCTCCAGTTGGGCATTTTGATTGGCCAGGCTGATTTGCCCAGTGGGCGGAGTCTGTCCTCTCCTTACTGCAAGCTCGGCCTCTGCGTAAAGAAAAGCAAGACAATTGAGGTGTGTTTCATTGTGTGTGTTTGTACAGGTGTGTGTGTTCAGGTATGTGTGTGTGTGTGTTTGTTTTCAGGAGTGTACATGTATAATAATACTTGTGAGAGCTAGAAGTCCAGGAAAGTCTAGTAAACATGGCAAGACAAGCAAAGTGATGATATTATTTTAGGCTTACTGCTGGGTGCACACCACAAAATAATCTTTGGCCGATTTTCCACCTTCCGACAATCCTAAATATATCTAGATTATCTTTATGGTTCTTCAGATTATTTTATCAGATTTTCCCTTGGTGTGAGTGTGTGTTAAGAGTGACCAAACCTGCTCAGAAGAACGTCAGAGCCACCCCGATCGCGAATCGTAAATATTCAACACGGGGGTAACCCCAAATACAAACCTGCGCACGATCTGGAGATTATCACGTGAAACGAAACAATATCCAATCAGAAAGCAAGCTGAGGGAAGATGGAAGCATAATAAACGCAGTCATGGCGCATCTTAAAGTTAAACTCATTTGGACAGCATAGATGGAGGGTCAGCTTGATGATTTGTGGCAACAACACAAATGTTTATACAACATAATGTGTAAAACCTACCATAATGGACTGGACAAGGAGAAAAGTTGGTCATGCTTATTCTGAAGTCTCGAGAGATTTTGCCTGTTCACAGTCGGGACTCTGTTTGTCAACATTTGTTTGTGTGTGGTGTGCTGTCTTTGTCAAATCATGGCACACCACACACTATAGGAGAAAAACTGATAAATCTTGAATCTTTTGTCCTCATGTTTGTGGTCTCTCACATTTTGAAAATATTATAAGATGAAAAAAATATTTTAGTGTGTACCCAGCGTTAGGTTAGAGTTGTAGTACGTTTAAAGTTAGAAGTGAAGGTAGGCTGACATTGAGGTTGATATAAATGGAGTTTAGGTTATATTGATGTTCAAGGTGTAAACTGGAGATAGGATTTTATATTGTGATAAATAGGGTGATGTCAGCTAAAATGGGCTATCAGGTAAAATGGGCCAAATAGGGTTGTAGAATCATATCTGTTTAAATTTTTACAGCCAATCACAAAAACTTTTTTACGGCCAATCACATTGTTGCTTCAACACTTGTTGACATGTAACAATAGTTTTGATTGGTCTGAGTTTTCTAAGGCAGGCAGGGCAGGGTTTTACATGAAGCTTGTCAGAGAAATTGTAAGGTAAGTGAGCCTGACAGTAAATTTCAGTCATCACTAATAAGGGTACTAAAGCAATTATAAGTGAGCTTATTTTAAAACAATTATACATTTTCAGATATTTTATATATATATATATATATATATATATATATATATAAATATATATACACTCACCTAAAGGATTATTAGGAACACCAAACTACTACTGTGTTTGACCCCCTTTCGCCTTCAGAACTGCCTTAATTCTACGTGGCATTGATTCAACAATGTGCTTTAGAAATGTTGGCCCATATTGATAGTATAGCATCTTGCAGTTGATGGAGATTTGTGGGATGCACATCCAGGGCACGAAGCTCCCGTTCCACCACATCCCAAAGATGCTCTATTGGGTTGAGATCTGGTGACTGTGGGGGCCATTTTAGTACAGTGCACTCATTGTCATGTTCAAGAAACCAATTTGAAATGATTCAAGCTTTATGACATGGTGCATTATCCTGCTACATGGTGGCCATAAAGGGATGGACATGGTCAGAAACAATATTCAGGTATGCAGTGGCATTTAAACGATGCCCAATTGGCCCTAAGGGGCCTTAAGTGTGCCAGGAAAACATCCCCCAAACCATTACACCACCACCACCAGCCTGCACAGTGGTAACAAGGCATGATGGATCCATGTTCTCATTCTGTTTACGCCAAATTCTGACTCTACGAACTCAACAGAAATCGAGACTCATCAGACCAGGCAAAATTTTTTCAGTCTTAAACTGTCCAATTTTGGTGTGCTCTTGCAAATTGTAGCCTCTTTTTCCTATTTGTAGTGGAGATGATTTGTACCCGGTGGGGTCTTCTGCTGTTGTAGCCCATCCGCCTCAAGGTTGTGCGTGTTGTGGCTTCACAAATGCTTTGCTGCATACCTCGGTTGTAACAAGTGTTTATTTTAGTCAAAGTTGCCCTTTTATCAGCTTGAAGCAGTCGGCCCATTCTCCTCTGAAACTCTAGCATCAACAAGGCATTTTCGCCCACACTTTAGGCCCCTTAGTGCCAATTGGGCATCATTTAAATGCCACAGCAGCTCAGAGTAAAAATTAGACTGACCCCGAAGACAACTAGGGGGCCAGGGTTAGTTGGAGCACTCAACAAAAAAGGCAGAAATGTATTAATTGGTTCGGTCTTTAATCCATTAAAAGAGACAGGTGACTGACCAAAAAACTGAGTTTCAAAACCAGACTCATAAGTAATAATTATATATATATATATATATATATATATATATAATAGTTTGATGGTTAGTGGTTAGGTTTAGTATGATGGTTAGTGGTTAGATTTAGGTTGATAGTTAGGCTTAGGTTGACAGTTAGGTTTAGGTATTGTGGTTAGTGTGTGCTACCTGTGTGTTCTGTATCCATCCTCGTGTGGTTGTTTTTCAGCTGTGGTCCGATAAGCCTCATGGCGCTCTCCACAGTGCCTAGAAACCCGCTTACCTCCCGACTGTTGCCTAGGAGACTGAGAGACATGAGGCCATCCATCTCCTTGGTGACACTCTATAGACAGGAAGTACAGAAAACCAACAGGAAATCACTGAGAAGTGTGTGTCAGAAATGCAAATCTGTATATGTCTGACTTTGTGCATGACTTTTATCTGTGCAGAACAAAAGCATGTGTGTGTGTGTGTGTGTGTGTGTGTGTGTGTGTGTGTGTGTGTGTGTGTGTGTGTGTGTGATATGGTCTTTTTTACATGAATCGGTGTTTGTGTGTTTGTAGAGAGGGGGCACCTTCAGGAGAACTTCTCCAGTCATTGCTCCTTCAGTCGAGTTCCCCAAGGCCAGACAACTGTTCTCCATCACAGACAGAAGAGCATCTAGTCTTGAGACGGCCTGGAGGACAGCCAGTTATAATGGAAAGAGGTTCAAAGGAAGAAGCACAGAGAGGAAGAAAGACACGTGGGAGAACGAACGAGGGAGAGAGAGAAGACAAAGGTCAGAGCGAGAGAAGACAAAGGTCACAGAGAGAGAAGACAAAGGTCAGAGAGAGAGAGAAGACAAAGGTCACAGAGAGAGAAGACAAAGGTCAGAGAGAGAGAAGACAAATGTCAGAGAGAGAGAAGACAAATGTCAGAGAGAGAGAAGACAAAGGTCAGAGCGAGAGAAGACAAAGGTCACAGAGAGAGAAGACAAAGGTCAGAGAGAGAGAAGACAAAGGTCAGAGCGAGAGAAGACAAAGGTCACAGAGAGAGAAGACAAAGGTCAGAGAGAGAGAAGACAAAGGTCATACAGGGGGATGTGAAACTAATTTTCAGTAAAACTGTGAGTTGTGGTAGAAAGCAGAGGCTGTTTATGAAATAAAGGTAGATTGGGAGAATATTTGTAGTTTATGGTGGCCGACTGTCAGGCCGGTAATTGAATGGTCTCTTGGAAATGTTGGAACCCTGAATTAAATAATCTGTTGCTGTGCCCTTGAGCATGGCACTTAATGCTAACTAAGTAACTGAGTGTTCTTTAAGATACAGTATAATGCAATAATTGCAAACTCTTATAACCACTTTTGGCTGTAGCATATGCCTTTGCATTCATTTTAACTGTTATATCATAATCTAATGATTTCAAAATAATACTACATTGCTAAAATCTGCAGTATTAGGAAATCAAGTTATAAGTGAAATAATGTATAATTAGAACATTATATGTATTTAAAACATTACATTTATTTTACTTAATGCCATCTACTCTGTGTTCATTATGAGGCTGTAAAAACTCACCTGGCCAGCTGTCTTATCTGCTTTGAACTGGTCACAGTTCAGAACTAAAGGAAACACAATGACAAAACAGCCATTAAGCAATAATTACACTAACACATCAAACTACTACTTTTATACAACCATTACACCTGCACAACAAACACACAAACATTACACAACCATTACAACTTCTCAACATAATATGTAACTGTAAAATATTTGAACTACACAATAGTGTGTTAACCGAACTGACACAATGCTCGCTTTAATGAAACTTTCCCAGTTTAGCCTGTTCAGTCACATCTTATCTGCAGACGCATCAATATTTGTGATGCATATCGTTTGTTTCCATTCCACTTCAAAATAGGACACCTCTCCACAACACACAACAAACACACCACCAAAGACGCTACACAATTACAACAAAGTATTATGAATGGGAAACAACAGAGAAGTAGATGTGGTCATGAAAAAGAACAGAAATACATGTCTCCATGGTAACCTAGCACATGCCACAAATTCTGTCATTTTCCAGAGATGTGTACCAGGTTACCGTGGCAACGGCAATCAAGTGCACCTTATTCCATCAGTAGAGCACTATGGGGCTTGTTCAGAAAAACTGTGTCATGTAGGAAACCAGATAACATTTGTGGGCACATGCCAAAAGAGGAAGATCTAATGATGACATCTTAAGCAACATGGAAAACAAGAAACTGCACAGACCAGCTTCACTTAGCACCGTTCTGACCTTCCCTATTCGGGTATTCTCACTAAAACTGAACCCAGACCTGCAATCATGGGGTAGTTTGCAGTGTCACAATGGAAATGCTTTATAGGGTATTAGTGTAACATTTAGAGAAAGAGAGAAGTGATATAAAATGATTTGCTGTTGCATGTACTGTTTGATTCCTATGCAGGCCAATCATAGAGTCGTATGCAAAAGTTTATAATAATAATAATTTCCATGAATTTCATTTATAAATAATTGCGTGTTTGGATCAGCAATTTATTTTAGTTCTATCAAGTAACAGAAGGACACAGTGATATTACAGTAGTGAAATTAGTTTCAATGGAGTAAAAGAAAATGTGCAATATGCATCAAAATGAAATTAGATAGTTGCATAAATTTGGGCACCCTTTTCATTTTTTAATTTGAATACCTGTAACTACCTAGCACTGATTATTTGGGAGACACAATTGAGTTCATTAAGCCTTGATCTTCATAGACAGGTGCATCCAATCATGAGAAAAGGTATTTAAGGTAGCCAATTGCAAGTTGTTGTTCTCTTTGACTCTCCTCTGAAGAGTTAAAACATGGGGGCCTCAAAACAACTCTCAAATGTCCTGAAAAAAAAAGATTAATCAACATTATGGTTTAGGGGAAGAGATATCGCAGAGATTTAAACTGTCAGTGTCCACTGTGAGGAACATAGTGAGGAAATGAAAGACCACAGGCACAGTTCTTGTTAAGGCCAGAAGCGGCAGGCCAAGTAAAATATCAGAGAGGCAAATGCAAAGGATGGTGAGATGCAAAGGACGGTCAAAAACAGCCCACAGACCACCTCCAAAGACCTACAACATCATCTTGCTGCAGATGGTGTCACTGTGCATCGTTCAACAATTCAGCGCACTTTGCACAAGGAGAAGCTGTATGGGAGAGTGATGAGGAAGAAGACTCTTCTGCACACACACCACAAACAGCATTGCTTGAGATATGCTAACGCACATTTGGACAAGCCAGCTTCATTTTGGAAGAAGGTGCTGTAGACTGATGAAACAAAGATGGAGTTATTTGGAGCTATTTGGTCCACAAGAGGGGTCATGCATGGAGGCAAAAGAAGAGAGCATTCCAAGACAAACACTTGCTACCCACAGTACAATTTGGTGGAGGTTCCATCATGCTGTGGGGCTGTGTGGCCAGTGCCAGTACTGGGAATATTGTTAAAGTTGAGGGTTGCATGGATTCCGCTCAATATCAGCAGATACTTGAGAATAATGTAGAGGAAATCAGTCAGGAAGTTGAAGTTATGCCAGTGCTGGATATTTTGTTGTTCAGTTAGTTAGATATTGCTGTCATAAAGACTGTGAAATTAGAAGCTTAGTTGTAGTGCCAAGCTAGACATTCTCATAAGACAGATCATTTGGCCGTGTTCTAGAGCATTCACCTGAATACTGACTGATCTACGAATCAACTTGCATCCGTTTAGATCGGAAACCAACATTTGATGTCCTGCTTCACTGGGAACACATCACATCAGACACGCAAAGCCTTATTAAGGCCACATGATTAAGTACAGCGTATTGAACAGATGCAGGCTGTGGAGCTGTGGTCAGCACTGTCCAGAATGTGTTTGTGTCTGTGGGAGTGGTCGTGGATTTGAATTGATGCAACATTTGACACACAGCTCCCCAAAAAAAACATACAAATCTAAAAGTAATTATCATCAGGCATAATTTACCTGAGATACATTGCAGTTTGATCCTCACCTGAGCACTGAGCTTGTTTGTTGCCATAGTTACTGTATCCATGTTTACAGAGGCAGCTGTAGCTTCCTTCCTGGTTACTGCAGGTCCCTCCCACTCCACATTTACCAGCGGTGACAGTACACTCATCTATGTCTGTATGCGGGGAGTGGGCGGGGTTAATGGTGAGAGGAGAAAGAGGACAGAGGATAAGTAGAAGCAAGTAGTGGGAAAAGAGTGGAGAGTGAAATTATATTATATCAATATATGTAGCAATGTGCTGTTCTGTATATGCTCTATTGAAAAAGGCCTAGCAAACAAATAAGAAACAGAAAAGATAAGATATTCACAAGCAACTTTTATTTCTCTCAAGCTCTTTGATATCTGTTTACGCCCTCACCTGAGCACTGAGCTTGTTTGTTGCCATAGTTACTGTATCCATGTTTACAGAGGCAGCTGTAGCTTCCTTCCTGGTTACTGCAGGTCCCTCCCACTCCACATTTACCAGCGGTGACATTACACTCATCTATGTCTGTATGAGGGGAGGGGGCGGGGTAATGGTGAGAGGAGAAAGAGGACAGAGGATAAGTAAAAGCAAGTAGTGGGAAAAGAGAGGAGAGTGAAATTATATTATATCAATATATGTAGTGATGTGCTGTTCTATATGTGATCTATTGAAAAAAGCCTATCAAACAAATAAGAAACAGAAAAGATAAGATATTCACAAGCAACTTTTATTTCTCTCAAGCTCTTTGGTATCTGTTTACGCCCTCACCTGAACACTGAGTCTGTTTGTTGCCGTAGTTACTGTATCCATGTTTACAGAGGCAGCTGTAGCTTCCTTCCTGGTTACTACATGTCCCGCCCACTCCACATATGCCAGCGGTGACAGTACACTCATCTATGTCTGTAGGTGGAGAGGTGGCATTAGTGATGAGAGGGTAGAAGAGTTGAGAGAGGATGTACAAGTAGAAGTATTAAAATCAGTGAATTAAAACAACCAATACAGGTAGCAGTGTGTTATTCGAAATATGTTATGTTGAGCACAGAAAAAGTAGAAAAGATAGAAGGAAAAGAGCAAAACAGCAACTTCAGGTGATATACGGGCTTTTAAAGAATAGACATTCGCAAGGAAGTTGTATTTCTCTAAAACACTTTCGTAAAAGGTACTGCCCTCACCGGAGCACTGAGCCTGGTTGTTTCCATAGTTACTATATCCAGGGTTACAGTGGCAGCTGTAGATTCCTTCCACGTTACTGCAGTTCCCACCCACTCCACAGATACCAGCCATAACATTACACTCATCTATGTCTGAAAAAGAGGGGGTATAGTTAATAAAATGACACTCATCTAGAGTACTGTACTGTGTAACAGTCTTAGGACAGGGGTTTTCAACTCTGGTCCTGGAAGAATAAAATAGCAAAAGTATATTTGGACACGCCCAAAGCGCACTTGCTCCATGCGCTTCACGCCATGCACTTGGATCATTAAAATAGGGCCCTAAAGCTGGATTGAAACCAGATCCGGCAAACTGGTTGCATTGCAGCGGAAGTCCATTCATTGGGTTAGTTAGGGTTTAGTTAGGGTTTACTATGTGGGGTATCAGATTACTTAGTGGTTAGGATTACAGTGTGGGGCATCAGATGGCTCAGTGGTTAGAGTTTACAGTGTGGGGTATCAGATGGCTCAGTTGTTAGGGTTTACTGTGTGGGGTATCAGATGGCTCAGTGGTTAGAGTTTACAGAGTGGGGTAACAGATGGCTCAGTGGTTAGAGTTTACAGTGTGGGGTATCAGATGGCTCAGTGGTTAGGGTTTACTATGTGGGGTATCAGAAGGCTCAGTGGTTAGGATTAAAGTGTGGGGCAACAGACGGTTCAGTGGTTAGGGTTTACAGTGTGGGGAATCAGATGACTCAGTGGCTAGAGTTTACAGAGTGGGGTATCAGATGGCTCAGTGGTTAGAGTTTACAGTGTGGGGTATCAGATGGCCCTCCCAGAGCTCTCCCAGCTCACTATTGCACCCATTACATTGTTGCGGTTCTACTCCCCACAGTTTAGCACTAACTTCGATCTGTGCTTTACTGAACTCTGCTCAGAGTGCACCTAGAACAACCATTGCCTGATCTAGATGTAGACCAACATCTCAGCCTTCTAAACTCTGCTTGGCTTAGGGTTATAAATATAACTGCTCCCCTAAAGCCTTTCAAATGCAAACCAAAAACTCAAATGTGGCATAACTCTGACACTCGTCACCAAAGACAAGTCTGTAGAAAGGCAGAACGCAAATGGAAACGGGACAGGCTACAGGTCTCATTCCATATGTTCA
>JACXGM010024203.1:0-15838 GCA_016801145.1 Umbra pygmaea
CACACACACACACACACACATATACATATACACACACACACACGCACACACACACACCTCCCTCCAGGCCCTAGCTGCCATCCTGCTGGGTACTGTAGACACAACCCCACTGTGGAGACCATGATGCACAATGGCGGTGAGGACGGCAGGGGGTCTGGGATGGCCACTGGGAGCTCAGCGGTCACCGTTAGCATGAGAATGAGTCGTAATGGAGGACACCACGCCCAGGCCCTCAGACATACTGCACACAGCTCCGCATCAGATCCCATTAAGATAGCACCAGAGAGGGCACTCCCATCTGACGGCTGGTTCCCAGTGTGTAACCTCGATAGAGCCATCAATCAGAACTGCCTGCTTTGTTCATCCTGTGTGCCGGTGTCCCTTACATCATTTGATGAAAACATTATTTCAGTTGAGATTGTGTGGTTGTGTGCAGGGACCATTTACCAATTAGGTGTCTGTAGGATTCACTCTCCTTTTCTCCAGATTGGGGAGTTCACTTCCCTGGGGCATGACCTTCTACACAGACATAAGCAGACAAACACTTGGCCCCCAACACACACACTAAAAGAAGCGCTCTGTCCAGCTCTGAGCTTAGCCTGGACTTCCGTACATTAAGCCTCCTCTCTTTTCAGCCAAGCTGCTGTTTAGACATCTCCCTGTCTCCTCTCTCTTTCTCCCACACTCATCCATCTTTTAACCCTCTAAACAAGTTGGGTGTGTATCTGTGTGTGTCTGTGTGTGTGTGTGCTTGATCTCGCTGCTGCTGCACACTTCTGAGGTGATCGGAGCAAAAAAAGAAGTGGAAACTCAAGATAGATGATTCCACTTACCCTCAGACAGGTTTGACCTCTTTAACTAGCCCCATTTATGCTCCCGGTTGTCTGTTGGAAAGTTCCTGGACCAGTAAAACAAACGTCCCTAATCAAGTTTAAAAACTCAATGCTTTATTGGTTGCATACACATTACTGCAGATAAAAATAGGAAATAAATGGAAAATAATCAGTGTTCAGCACCTGTATTCAGCATCAGTGTTCAGTACCAGTGTTCATTATCAGTGTTCAGTATTATTGTTTAGTACCAGTGATCAGTACCAATGTTCACTATTTCTGTTCAGTACCAGTGTTCATTATCAGTGTTCAGTATTATTGTTTAGTACCAGTGATCAGTACCAATGTTCACTATTTCTGTTCAGTACCAGTGTTCATTATCAGTGTTCAGTATTATTGTTTAGTACCAGTGATCAGTACCAATGTTCACTATTTCTGTTCAGTACCAGTGTTCATTATCAGTGTTCAGTATTATTGTTGAGTACCAGTGATCAGTACCAATGTTCGTTATCACCGTTCAGTACCAGTGTTCACTATCTGTGTTCAGGATCATTGTTGAGTACCAGTGTTCAGTACCAGTGTTCACTATCAGTGTTCAGGATCATTATTGAGTACCAGTGTTCAGTACCAGCATTCACTATCAGTGTTTATTACCAGTGTCCACTACCAGTGTTCACTGCAAGTGTTCACTAGTGTTCATTGTCAGTGTTCACTATTTTTGTGCATTTTGTGTGTGCATATTATAGTCCGTCCAGTGTCTGGTTCTGATGTCCTGAACTAGATATGTCTGCTAGATGGTATCCCCGTGAATTGTGCAGTGCTCTGTTCGCTGAGATCCAATATCTTGAGACTTTTCTGCAGCTCTTTATTCAGTAAATGTCCTGTATCCACAAAGGTATGCTGTGCAACTCTTACCGCTCACTAAAGAGCGGTTGTCATACCAGCAGTGGTTCTTAGACCGTCCTTTCTGCTGAATCTGTAGAGCTTTGTAAGGGTCCTCTGGCACCCTTTGATTAAATCCAGTGCACACGGAACATATCATACGCCATGCCACGCTTGGCATCCAGTTCACCTCCGATCGCAAACTCACCTCATGCTGTGATTTGTTGACCAACCACTGTAAATATCTAGCTCAACCTGATTCTCTCAGAGAGAGGACTATTTCCTCTCAAATCTGGGCACCGATGTGCAGCTACTGTACCTTAACAGACCATGAGTGCCATATTATTGGACCATTTACGATCCTCAGGAACTCCAATCAGATGAGCCTCTCTAAAGGTGCCAGGTCAATGAGATGTGTGGGATTTCTCCAGTTTTCTGACATCTCAACAGTTACCAGGTCTGCCAGCTTCCTGACAAGCGTTGATGTCACTATAGCGTTGAAGGCCAAGCTGTGATTGATAAACTATATCCTCACACAGGTGGATCTCTTGTCCAGGTAGGGCAGAATGGCATGCCTGTTGGGCTCTGTGAAGAGTTCCTGGTATCATGTGGTCCAAAGCCTCTCAAAGCACTGCAGGATGAGTGGGAAATATTGATCTTGCAATGGGATTGACTGTTGATCTGCATGTTCTGATGATGCATTTTACATTTGAGTCATTTAGCAGACACTCTTATCCAGAGCAGGTTACACAATGTACAGGCATATCCCCCTGGAGTAAAATGCCTTGCCCAAGGACTCAAGGTTTTTTGGCACAGTTGGGAATCAAATCGGCAAACTTCCGACTACAAGTCTGACTCCTTAACCACTGCGCCATCTGGCACCCTGAACTGTCTGATGCACAACTGCATACATGCACTCACACATGCACAGACACACAAACACACACACACGGCCTCATAATGGAGGAGAAGTAAAAACCTAAGAGTCTTCTGTCTCACTTTTCACTCCTATTAGGCACCAAAACATCAGAAGACTATCAAGTGAGCTGACCTGAAGTCCACTGTAAACACAACACACAACACAAACACAACACACACAACACAAACACAACACATCATTTACAGTTACATTCTTCAACCATCTAACAATGGGGTAGTAAATCCTTGTAAAAGTACACACAATACCAGTCTTTATATGTGACCCATGTCAACTCTTCACTTAGCAGGCACTCTAACTCAAAGCCTCTCACTGCAGTATAATCTGATAAAAAACTGAAGTGATTTAATAAGTCTTTGGGCATAGCTACTGTCTTTTTCACCCTTATTTTACGAAAGTTTTGAGTTAAATTAGAACTCATTATCATTTAGATTAGCAACCTATAACAATTATAGTTAATTGTTTACTCAGTGACATTAGAAAACAATTGGCTTCTTCAGTGACAATTATGAGAGATTTTTCCACCTTGGTGGATCTGGATATTGATTGGGCAACCTTGTGCTGCCCAGGTGCTCTAACCAGGCAGCCTGCAACTCTGATCTCTGCATTTTACAGAGCAAGAAAGCATAAGAAAGATTTGCTAAAGAAGAAAATGTAAATATACTCAGCACACCTCTAGAATAAACAATAAACACAATGAATATATACACACACCTTTCTCTGTGTCTCTGTCTCCACACACAAGCACACACAAGCACGCACGCACGCACGCACACACGCACACACACACACACACACACACACACACACACACACACACACACACACACACACACACACACACACACACACACATACACACACTGTGTCACTTCAAAGTAGCCCCTGAGCCCCAGGCCTAGAGTCCAGGCATTCATTCCCAGATGATGAGAAGAGCAAACAAAGAAAGGAAGAAATACCTTTGGGGTCAAACCAGGTGAACTATGATGGAGGCTTTCCCTTTCATATCAACACACACAACCCCCCCCCCTACACACACACATGAACACACACACATACACACTCACCACATTGGCTATATCGAAACACAGATATAGAGGCTGTTTGAAGTGACAGCGGTGTGGTCCCCTGTGCTTCTCTGTCCTCACCTCCCACTCACACCGGCCCTCTGATCTCTGCCCGGGAGAGGGGGGGTACACAGGTGATTCCTTCCCTGGGTTCAGCATCCCCCTCTGGGGTGCTGACAGCCCTGTGGCACCTGGAGTCCCCTTGGTCCTTCCTTGTCCTGTAGCACTGGCAGCCAAACCCCAGAGATGACTGTAGTGTGTTGTTGTGCGCCTCATTGGGGCATGTGAAGGGATACTGTGACAGGCTGTTTATTTGTGTGCATCATGGGGTCAATGACAGGATGGGACTAAATGGTCTTACATTCACACGCACGCGTTCATCTAAACATGTGAGTGAGCACAAGCACACACACATAAACTCCCTTTATTTGCCTCCCCCCCATGTGACAACAAAGGGTAGAGAAGAGAAAGGAAGCCTTTTACCTGAACCACTGCCCCGTAAAGCAAGGGGCTCATCACCATCTCCTTTTAGTGGCCCCCCTCAGCCCTCCCTCGCATCCTTGATCTCTCCATTGTTGAGGTGGACAATCGGAATGAGAGGAGATAGAGAATAGGTGACTCACCTGATGAGAGAAGGATTCTGTTCACTGTGGAAAAGACAAGAGAATAACAGAGGAGGGGCACCAGGAAGATTTTAAACGGAGGAAACGATGCTGGATTATCTAAAGACTTTTTGTTTGTTTTGGGTTTGTTGCAGCTTGTTCTCATTGGTCAATCTGTAAAAATGCTTTGCTTATTTCCAGGTAGAAGTGGTGCAAATTGTGACCTGTGTCAACCAAGGGGATTTCGCTACGCCCATATTTCGTTCCCCAGCTGCGTTCAGTGTCGCCTGGAAGATAATGTGCCGCGATTGGTAAAGAAAGCCATGCGCCATTCTTTGTCTTTCAAGAAATTGTGAATGCTCAGTACGAAAGTGATAACCCTTATTGTTTTGGTAATCATCCCCCTCCTCCCTCGTCTTTTTCTGCTGTCGGAAAATATTTGACGTACCTGTATGACAGCACTCCTGTGAGTTGGACACAACAAATGGTTCAAATTTCTGACGAGACCAAAGCTGAGCCCTTACGGCCTTGGGTGGCTGGAAGCTGTGTTTGGCATTTGAGAACTAAAGTTGTGAGACAGTTTTGAAATACACTACATAGGAAACCAATTTGGACACCCTTATTGATGGTGGAGGAGGGACAATGGTCTGGGACTGCTTTTCATGGTTTGTGCTAGGCTTCTTTGTTGCAGTGAAGGGTCATCTTAATACTACAGGATAGCAGGCCAAGCTCCTAACACAGGTAAATAAGTCAGACGCCAAGAGCACCAAGACTTGTAGGGGCACAAAATTGTGCACAGCTAAACATGAAAAACTCTATGCCTGGTGAATGGATCTTTGCTGAAAAGATCCAAATAAACCAAGCACACCCCTCTCTCTCTTACTCACAGGTCAGTTGCTCTACTCTACAGCTCCTCACTGTAGTGTGGGATGGGCAATGTGTCAAACAAATTCCGGTAGAATGGAGATTCAATACATATGTAAGCGCACATTTGAATGGCCATATTCGTAAGTGTGTCTACGTAATGAAATTTCCATTGCGTAGGGTTACCCAAGTGTCGTCATGAGAATGCGTCGCGCCACCGGTTTTGCCTCAATTCTCTTAAATGTATCCCCTTAATGCAAGATGATTTGGATAAGAAAATATGCTAAATGACAAAAATGTAAACGTCTAGAGTAGACTTAATAATTATCTAGCAATCAGTGTTGTTTTCAAACTTAGCTAAAAACATTAAAATTAGCTAGATTAGAAGTAGCTGTAGTTGTATTGCCACTATTGTCACGTTGTAAGGATTTGGAGAGAGAAGAACCAGGCAGGCAGATGGTGGATGAAAACAAGGATAATTTATTCTGACAAATCCAGGGAACTTGTACAAATGTTAGGCTGCAGGGTACGCCTTTTAGTGAAATAGGCTACACAACTACCTATGTAAATCCTACGTGCTCTTTCCAGCATCACGGAACGCTTACAATGAATATAACAAGGACCATAGAGCCTACGAACTGAAACAGGACTCACTTTTCACAACCTGCCACAACGTAGCTCCTGGAATGTCATTTTTACACAAACGTAACACTGAAACAATGAACCGAGTCTTCCTCTCGTTCACCTGGACTAATATAGGGACTGAGCTAACCAGCTGACAGGGTTTAGGTAATTAGATCAACTCAGTCCCCAATCAGTACCAGGTGAAAGAGAGGAAGGCGCCACACAGCACACACTATATAATATACTCAAACATAAATCTTCAGTGTATACACTGGCATATTAGCACAAACACCCAAATTAAGCAATATATAGAGTCCAATTCTCAGTCCATAGGAACGCCAGCCCTCTCGTTACAGCTATATATGTTTAGAAAAGTTATGCAATGGTTTGTTATAGCTGCCTCTAGCTGTGTTGATTGGCCTAAACCATTTCAATTCTAATATTGTTAACTGTTCACTAGTTCTACATTTACATAATAAATCATATGCAGAGCGATACAGTATATTTTCAGAAAGCTTTGGGAAACCATCACAACTGAATACTAATGCATTCTAATTAATTAATTAGATATTATACAAATAATAAACATTGAAAGACAAAAGGGGTGGTGGCCAGAGGTGGGAATTTACTTGAGTCAAAGTATATTTCTGAGTAAATCTGAGTTCCTAAGTTTTGGGAAGTCCCTACTTAAGACCAAAATGATCAGGGAAAGGGAGTTAATATCTTACCAGCGCCCATGGTTGATGTTTTCTTTACTCTTTATATTTGTTTTATCAGTCACTGTTAATATACGAACACCCTTGATCATTTTTGTCTTAAGTAGGGACTTCCCAAAACTTGTGAACTCAGTCAGAGTAACTTTGGTGGTGGCATTTTAATTTCTTTAGGTACTCTATGACAATGTAAAGTTCGGAATATTATCTAAAAATGACCAGTTATTGTGATTAGATGTTGCACTGCAGATTATACCCTATGTGCTGTATGCTACTGCTATACCATAGAATAGCCAACACTCTACCCTGTATCTTTTCTATAACTCTTCAGTTGGCTTGTTAAAATACATAGGAGGGACCATGTGCCTAGGGCACCAAAATCGCCGGCCCTGCAGGATACAAAGCATTTTACACAATTTGTTGAGTTTGGTGTGAAGGATCTCAAGGGGCCTGCCCAGAGCCATGACCTCAACCCCATTTAACACCTTTGGGATGATTTGAAAAGTTGATTGCAAGCCAGGCACAAATCCTGCACACCTCCAAAATCCTGTGGAAAGCCTTCCCAGAAGAGTGGTGACTGTTTTAGACACAAAGCAGGGCCCTTATTAATGCCCATGGTTTTGTAATGGGATGGAAATATGAAACAATCTTTTATGGGTCTGGAGTGTTCCTTTAATAAACAGCATTTAGGTCTTTCTGCAATTTATTTGTTTATGCAATTTGAGTTGTACAGTTTTAAAGCAGTGCTTCTCTTCTTTCTCTGTTGTTTGATAATTAAAGAGGCACACCACGGTACAGTGATCCAGAGGTGCTTGGAGCTTCACCCAGACATTTGTAGGACGATAATATATGTTTCACCCATGCTAGGCTAGAGAGAGCAGCAGATTTCAAAACGGTTAAAATCCTTAGTACTATGCCATTGCGGGTATTTGAAGGACTGTTGATATAAAAAATGAATATAGGCATGTTTTCTGTTGCAGAAATTTGCATCTCTGTCATACCAATCATGCTACAAGTCTTACAGGTACAGTATAGTTTATCTTTCTGTGATGTTTCTATCAGGCATTGTGTTGCTTAACAGGCAAGGTGGCATGGTTTTTTAAATTAGGTAGAGAACTACAATGCTGTGCTTTCTGCTTTTTACAAGTCCCGCTCACTCCCGCCCACACAATTTTTTTTTTTAAGGCGGTCCTCTCGACATTGTTGCTGCCTAACATAATGGCTGCTAACCAAGACTTTGCAGATTATGAATATTTCAACTTGCTTTTACATTCTGATATCCAACTGTACTGTATATGTTTGAGTACATGTTTGAGCCAAAGGCCCAGGGCTTTTGTATGACATGTATGACCCAGGGCTTCAGGCTAGAGCTGCACCCAACTATCTCTGGTGCTCTTACTAATATCTTTAACCTTACGTTGACTTCTGAGGTTAACCCTATGATTTGGAAATCTGCTTGTGTGTTGCCCTTACACAAAGGTGAGGATACTGGTGACCTTTACAATTATAGACCTACTGTATCTCTAAATTGTCTTGTCTTGCTTATTGTGTTTATTGTGTACAGAACACAGCAGGTGTAGTTGCATGATATACTCTATATTGACCATGTAATATGTAACATGAAATATGTAATATGTAACATGTAATATGTTGTTCTATTGTGGTAAACTTGATTTTAATACATCCTCTTCTGTTCTTTTCTGGTAAAACCTTATTCTAACACATTCTGCGTGCAGTGATGTGAAATTATATCTAAGGGTAAAAGGTTTGTTATTTATTTCTTTGTTTTTGTACTAGCACACACAAAATGGTCATTTTCAAAATATATGGATTGCAGCTTAAATCAGACAATGATTGTAATCATGGCAACTATTTTACCACAACATCAAGGCAAACTACATATTTATATCCTTTTGCATGTATCACAGGACTGTGGAGAATCCTTTTCTACATTGAGCTAAGCGTATTTCTTGGTCACAAGTTGGAAAGAGAAATAAATCAGATGCAAAATGGAACTGGAAAAGCAATTAATGAAATGACGAATGTTTTATTGTAACATCTGAACAAAATATAACAAAGCTCCAGACAAGCATCCAATATTCTCTCAGTAGATTCAAATACTGTGTCTGTGTGTGTGTGCTGTGTGTAGTTTCACCACAAAGCTGGTTGACATAGGGCATATTGTAACCAACACTTTAAAAAACACAATCCAAGCTTTGGGTTTATTGACACAAGCCCCAGTCACCAATAGCTAACATTAACACGTATGACAGGAGGACAATACCATTGAATGGCACACAGTTAGCAAAACCTTCATGACCTCAAATCGAGGTAAATCAAACAAATACCTTTTGACATTCCACATAATCCCTGGTAGTGATGTTGCTATTGCAAAAACCATCTGTAACTGTACTATATTTACAGAGCCTAATGGTAGAACTGGATTGATGAGAGATTGTTAAAAAATGTTTTTCATCATTACTCTTTTAATAAACATGACAAACTTTAAAATTGATTAAGTTACAAAAGGTTTGTCAATCAAAATCATGCTAACAGAGGCCAATCATTCCTGGTGTTATTACATCAGTAATGTTGCTTACAGTTGTCGGCAGTACCCACTACAGACATCTTCTGGCTCATAGTCAAGTGACAGTGAACTACTGAAGTCTCTCCCTTGCCCGGGCCTTCAACTCGACAGGAGAAAACAAAGATTGCGACATTAAGGAGACTCATAAAAAGCACAAGAGGAAAAGAGAGAGAAAGAAAAACAACAGAGAGAGGAAGAGAAAGGAAAAGGCAGAGAGACAGCTCCCTTCCCTGTCGTGTTTTTTACGAGCTCACCTCTTTACTCTGTTTACATGTAAAAGCCCTTTAATAAGAGGCTACAGGGGAACAGACGACAGGCTGGAACCTTTCATCTCACCCTGTCACATGCTGGAGAGAGGGCCTTTATTTATGGGTGCACCAGCAATGCTGAGTACACAGGCGCACTTACAGTAATGCAGACAAAGTGCTCCAGGACAGAATATGGAGTTGGACAACAAGAGTTCCGCCATGCCCCAAGGCCAGTGTATTGGAGACAAGTGGTCGGTAAACTCTGATCGCTGGGCGTGGTAAAAAAAGTTATGCTCTTTACTTTCAGTGCCTTTATTACAAAAGGTACCAAACTGCAATTAGTTCCATTTACCTCCTATGCACTACTTTAATGTTGCGGAGCTGACGACAAGGCAAAGTTAGGAGGAATTTTACATGACCAATCGGAATGGAATAAAAATGGGGTAAAGAAAACAATTGTTGATTCCAAACGTGCATCCGTATCAATTGTTTAAAGTTATTGATCCATTGCCTATGTAGCTTTAAAATATTATAGGATTCTATAGGCTAAGCCTATTAAAAGGGCATGCTCATTGCAGCAGTGGATAAAGTTATATCTTTAAGGTACAGTTGTGCTCAAAATTTGCACACCCCTGGATAATTGGTAATGGATGTATCATTTTTAAAGAAAATATGAGCAGGCAAAACAATTTGTTTTTTATATCTCATGGGATTCATATTCAAATGTAGGTCATAACAGAATGGCACAATTATATAACAAAACATGGCAACAAAGAAAATAATGAAATTTCCTCCGTTCAAAAGTCTGCATACCCTCAATTCTCAATATGGTGTATTGCCCCCCCTTAGCATTAATGACCGCATGCAGTGTTTTGTGATAGTTGTCTATGAGGCTCCAAATTCTTGCAGGTGGTATATCTACCCAGTCTTGGCAAAATGCCTCCGGGTCATGCAAAGTCTTTGGTCATCTTGCATGAACTGCACATTTGAGATCTCCCCAGAGTGGCTTGATGATATTAAGGTCAGGAGACTGTGATGGTCACTCCAGAATTTTCACCTTTTTCTGCTGTAACCACTGGAGGGTCAACTTGTATTTGTGCTTAGAGTCATTGTTGTGCTGTAAAGTCCAAGAGTGTCCCATGCGCAGCTTTCATGCAGGTCTTGTTGACCCCTCTCCAAACATAGTGCTTATGGTTGTGACCATAAAGCTCTATTTTGGTCTCCTGACTCCAAATTACAGTGTGCCAGAAGCTGTGAGGCGTGTCAAGGTGTTATCGGGCATATTGTAAACAGGCTTTTATGTGGCACTGGCGCAGAAAAGGCTTCTTTCTGGCAAATTAACCATGCAGCTCAATTCTTTTCAAGTATTGTCAAATTGTGTTCCTTGAAACAAACACACCATCTTTTTCCAGAGCATCCTGTATGTCTCCTGAGGTTACCTGTGGGTTTTTCATTGTATCCAGAACAATTCTTTTGGCTAAAAGCTTTCTTGGTCTACCTGATCTTGACTTTGTATCAAGAGATCCCAGAATTTTCTAATTCTTAATAAGTGATTGAACACTTATATTGAATACTGACTGGCATTTGCAATATCTTTTTATATCCATTCCCAACTTTATGCAGTTCCAGTATCTTCTTACGCAGGTCTTTTGACAGTTCTTTTCTGCTCCCCATGGCTCAGAATCTAGCCTGCTCAGTGCAACCACATGAGAGGTAACAAAGTCATTGACTATTTATATACAGACACTAATGTCAATTTTAAATTGCCACAGGTGTGTTACCTTTGCCATTTCAACCGGTGTGTATCACCTTGTGTGTCTGTAACGAGGCCAAATATTCAAGGGTATGTAAACTTATAATCAAGGAGCCAAACAACTGTGTGATAATTAATGGCTTCATATGATTGCTATCCTTAAATAAGAGTCAGATTTTTTGTATGACCAGTCATATTTTAAAATTCAATGCCAAAATATCACAATTTCTGAAAGGGTATGCAAACATATGAGCACAAAACACACACTTACTCCAAGAGCTTTTACATTGTTGCAATGGTGTAGCTTAATTGGTTGAGCAGTGGGTGTGGGTTTGATTCATAGCCATACAATTGCCAAATTAACCTTATTCTCACATCTTTAAGATATAAATGCAATCTCTACCTATTGAACAAAGAACATGTAACTCCTGAACAGTGTCTATATTAAATTTTACAACTATATAATTACATTCTGATATTGATTTTAGTATTATTGTGTGTACAGTAGATTCAAATGGTCACTATTCTGTGAGCTAGGAAAATAATTTGCTGCTTCCACAATAAGGACTTTTAATTAATCTTTTACCTCTATGACTGAAACTTATACCTGATTTCTACCACATATTTAGTGATACATTAAATCTCTGTTCAGTTAGTAGTCTAGCCTTAAGTCTCTGTGGACCATAACTCTGCATATACTCCGACACAAGCCGATTTTATTCCAGGAAATGATGTCCTGAAGGAGAAATAGTGGACATATAATAATCCACATAAACAATAGTAGTAAAACGTGATATTGGTTCTTTGCACAATTTCACCATTCATTTTGTTGATAGGAGATTTGTGAATTTACTTCAAAAAAGGTCTGTGTTTCTGTTAGGCATACCCTAACTCAGTGTTTTGTTAAATGCGTAAGTCTTGGTGGGACAAATTTATGTTTGTCAACATATTTCCATACATTCACCATACAATTATTTGGTGCAACGTATAGGCAAAGATTTTGATAAATGTCACCTTGCCCTGGATATATTTATCCATTCATCAAAATGCAGTCGCTTTACAACAAACCCAGACGTTATTTGATGTTATTTGAAGCAAATCTAAAAATTCTCAATGGCAGGGGTCAGCAACAGGCAGCCCACAAATCAGATACCGGCCTGCGGATCTTTCCAAGTCGATTGACTCTAGAAAGCATCAAAGCTCTCTCCGAACCGTATATGAAACTGTAGAAACTAATGCTTGGTACCACTGGCACTATAGACGTTCTAAAGACGTTAGACAGGAACATTTCTGTAATAAAATAGGACATAACCCTGCACAAAAACAGGTTATTTTTTTTGTGGCTGGGTTTCTAAACACGTATGGGGAACAACTATAGAAAAATATGTACATAGTGTTTTATTGACCTAATTGTACGTTCCCCTAACATTGTCACACTGGTTCTCAAGAACTGGGGGCATGCCAATATGAATGTTACAGTGGTATTCTTCATGGTTTACATGCATTCTATAATAATTAACTAAATATTAAACATATATTTTTGTACTTTCTTTGCTCTATATGACATGCATGAAATCAATTTCTCAGAACGTTGGATTTTATTTATTTATCTTGTAGCAAAGCGACTTCTGAATCCAAATCTATAAACCACTTTACTTTAAGACAAAGTATATGACCATTTCAGAGGCAGAGTTCAACCTTTATTAACACTTATTAAATGTCATTATATATAACACAAATTACTTTTCATTGTCTTTTGCAACTTTATACATTTTCTGGTTCAATTACAACAAAAATGAATAAGACATTTCTCTAGCTCTAGCCAGCTCAGATTTATGATAGAAAATCTCTGACTGCACTCACACTTCCCAAATCTCATTTTTAAAGAGACAGTGCACATTTTTCCCAAATATACATCTTCACAGGATTTTATAACATGCATTATATAAAATTCTCCTTTCCGTTAAACAAATGACTTTGCCTGGCTCCATTAATATTTATGTCCATTTTCCAGTGCTCAACAGTTACAAGACACCAAATGGTTGGTCTAACTGTGTTAAAATGCTTTTATAACTTTGAAAATGAATCAAATGCACTCAATATTTGTTTTAGAATGTAGATGTTTTTATAGTGCTGAATGTTATGTCAGACATTTGCTGTCATATACAGTAGCCATGTCAATGCTTATTTGTTCCTCTCTTGTCATAGTTTCTTTTTCTGGTTGTGAGTTTAGTTAGAAATGTGTGTTCTGTCACTAGTGTGTGTGTGTGTGTGTGTGTGTGTGTGTGTGTGTGTGTGTGTGTGTGTGTGTGTGTGTGTGTGTGTGTGTGTGTGTGTGTGTGTGTGGTGTTTCATACATCCTATTTGTTTAGACATAAAGTGTTTCAAAAACTCAATGTAGCCCTCAAACATAAATAGTTGCCTACTGTACCCCTGCTCTATGGCACAAATGGATACTGAAATAGCACAAAAAACAAATATATTATGGGATGTCGCTGGGTTTTATGGTGATTATGACACAATATTTCTCCCCATTGGCAAAAGGACGGCAGTGATAATGCAGGCCAGTGGGTGTGTAATTAAACGGGTCAGAGATAGTTGGTGACTGAGATACTCATTCTCAAGGTTAATACATTAACATTAATATAGCCTCCTGGGTTCTGCCTCAGGCTTACTGAGCTTACTTTCCCTTTACTGAAGTGGTGAACTATGACTCTTTCACCTCCTAGTGTTGTAGAATCCAGACACACCTGCTCCCACATGTCGCCTCCAGTCTCTCCAAGGCCAGACCTCCACTAAATCTGCTGTGACTGAACACAGTATGTCAGCCCACGCTCAGAATACACACACACAATCACAGACAAACACACCATATAAATGTGTTATCTGTCCGTTAGGTAGGTGGGGCTTCAGGTGTAAATCCTCCTTCACAGACAAAATGTGCAATAAAATATTCTCAGATGTGTGAAGTCTCATATTGGCGTTAGACTGGTAAATGTTATACATATCAGAATTCACTTTCAGATAAATCTTTTAATAGTAACCTAGTGTTCAAACCAATAACCTTTCATGTCAGATGTTCTTATGTGGGACTTTCTCCATTTAGAGGTGCTAATGACAGAACACCCACAAAACAACACCCCTCTTTAACACCCAAAGAGGCCCACCTTCAAGGTACAAAAGGGTCCAACTTCACACCCCCTTCTTCTTTTCACCTCTCTCTCTTTCACTACACCTCAACCTCCACCCTAAAAAAAACAACAGCCCCTTATTGAACAACTGTGCTCGAGGCCAGAGTGATTGTCCGGGTCATCGTCATAGCAGGGAGGCTTAGCTGGCATTCCAGAAGATGTAGGGATATTGTGGGGACACGGCAGCAGCGTCCCCTGTCTAAACACACCATGACCCCACCAGCACGCTGGCGGCTGGTCCTGCTGCTACACCTGGGTTTCTCAGAGCACGCTGGGCCTTATAGAGCCAAGAGAACCAGGGGAGCCCCTAAAAATAACTGCAGTGCCCTGCTGTCCCTGTTCTGGTGGGGCAGTGTTATGACAGGGCGTGTGTCTGAGGGACGGACACACAGAGACTGAAAGACATGCAGGGTGGTAAGGCACGCACACATACACGAACAATGCAGGTTAATGTAAACTTCATACTAACTCACGAAAATAAATTAAAAACACAACCGTAGTGAGAACATCCCCGCATTGCAACAACAATATCTCTCTCTCTTTCACACACACACACTGGGTCCCACAACTATACATAAACAAGGGCACACATGTTATACACAAATACACACACACGCCTGCAGGCATGTATTAAAACAAACACAAACGCATGTGAGCACACACTGCTACATGCCGACTCCCTCAGTTCTTCATCCCCCATCGGGCTGGTCCTTGGGTCCTGAATAAGCACAGCAAGGGCAAGAGTTAAGCAAACGCAGCAGGAATGTTAGAATGACACCACTGGAGCACTGTGGGCAACTTGAGCCTTCAGGCATTGTCTTGTAATGGTGACAGGATGCTAACAGCTGCTTGAGGAAAGATGACACAGGCATAGGAGGATGAAAGAGTGAGATGGATGACACAGGGATAAAAGGATGACACAGGGATAGAAAAATAACACAGGGATAGAAGGATGACACAGCGATGAAAAAATAACACAGGTATAGACGGATGACATAGGGATAGAATGATGACAGACAGAGGGAAAGATGACACAGGGATAGAAGGATGACACAGGGATAGAAGGATGACACAGGGATAGAAGGATGACAGACAGAGGGAAGGATGACACAGGGATAGAAGGTTGACACAGGGATAGAAGGATGACACAGGGATAGAAGGATGACACAGGGATAGAAGGAAGACATAGGGATAGAAGGATGACAGACAGAGGAAAGGATGACACAGGGATAGAGGGTTGACAGGGATGGAAGGATAACACAGGGATAGAAGGATGACACAGGGATAGAAGGATGACACAGGGATAGAAGGATGACAAAGGGATAGAAGGGTGACACAGGGATAGAAGGATGACAGGGATAGAAGGATGACAGAGGGATAGAAGGATGACAGGGATAGAAGGATGACAGAAGGATAGAAGGATGACAGGGATAGAAGGATAACACAGATAGAAGGATGACAGAGGGATAGAAGGATGACAGGGATAGAAGGATGACAGGGATAGAAGGATGACAGAGGGATAGAAGGATGACAGGGATAG
>JACXGM010024204.1:0-15825 GCA_016801145.1 Umbra pygmaea
CCTCCACATTGAACCATCCTGTCAGTGGTACCTCCACATTGAACCATCCTGTCAGTGGTACCTCCACATTGAACCATCCTGTCAGTGGTAACTCTACATTTCCCCCTTAGTTTGTTATGTCTACAAAGCTATGCAGTTATTTTAAGTTGTTGTAAGTGATATTGAGTGTTAGAGCATATGTAGTAATACGTATTTAAATTGCAGAGAAATTGGAATATAATTCTATAGTGTACAGAAACTAATTGTCCACATGTAACTTGGCTAAACATATTATCATACAAATCTCAATCTACTGTTCCTCTGTAGTCATGTGACCCATCAACATTCAGGAGGAGGAGCAGACATGTCGTACGTCTCCCATCCTCCAGGGGATCCTGTCCTGAACAACTTCAGACAGAGATATGTGTACTCAACTCCAACTGCTTCTCCTTCCAGTACAACGTGTCAGGTAGGCCTACCACTACATACCAGTACAATGTTAGGTAGGCCCACCAGAACAAACACATACATTGTTAGGTAGGCCTACCACTACATTCCAGAACCACTACATTCAATTAACTTATTTACTTATGTATTACTATTTGTTTGACCGGGGGTGTAACTATACAATTTCCCTATAGGGATTAATAAAGTATTCTGAATCTGAATCTGAATGTTAGGTAGGCCTACCACTATATAACAATACAATGATAGGTAGGCTTACCACCACATACAAATTCATTGTTAGCTAGGCCTAGTGGTACATACCAATACAATGTTAGGTAGGCCTACCACTACATAACAATACAATGATAGGTAGGCATACCACTACATACAAATACATTGTTAGGTAGGCCTACCACTACATTCCAATACAATGTTTGGTAGGCCCACCAGAACATACAAATACATTGTTAGGTAGGCCTACCACTATATTCCAATACAATGTAAGGTAGGCCTACCACTACATACCAGTACAATGTTAGGTAGGCCCACCAGAACATACAAATACATTGTTAGGTAGGCCTACCACTACTTTCCAGAACAATGATAGGTAGGCTTACCACTACATACAAATTCATTGTTAGCTAGGCCTAGTAGTAAATACCAATACAATGTTAGGTAGGCCTAGTACTACATACCAATACAGTGTTAGGTAGGCCTTCCAGAACATACAAATACATTGTTAGGTAGGCCTACCACTACATTCCAGAACAATGATAGGTAGGCTTACCACTACATACAAATTCATTGTTAGCTAGGCCTAGTAGTAAATACCAATACAATGTTAGGTAGGCCTAGTACTACATACCAATACATTGTTAGGTAGGCCTACCACTACATTCCAATACAATGTTTAGTAGGCCCACCAGAACATACAAATACATTGTTAGGTACGCCTACCACTACATTCCAGAACAATGTTAGGTAGGCCTACCACTATATAACAATACAATGATAGGTAGGCTTACCACTACATACAAATACATTGTTAGGTAGGCCTACCACTACATTCCAATACAATGTTTGGTAAGCCCACCAGAACATACAAATACATTGTTAGGTAGGCCTACCACTACATTCCAATACAATGTAAGGTAGGCCTACCACTACATACCAGTACAATGTTAGGTAGGCCCACCGGAACATACAAATACATTGTTAGGTAGGCCTACCACTACATTCCAGAACAATGTTAGGTAGGCCTACCACTATATAACAATACAATGATAGGTAGGCTTACCACTACATACCAGTACAATGTTAGGTAGGCCCACCAGAACATACCAATACATTGTTAGGTAGGCCTACCACTACATTCTAATACAATGTTTAGTAGGCCCACCAGAACATACAAATACATTGTTAGGTACGCCTACCACTAAATTCCAGAACAATGTTAGGTAGGCCTACCACTATATAACAATACAATGATAGGTAGGCTTACCACTACATACAAATACATTGTTTGGTAGGCCTACCACTACATTCCAATACAATGTTTGGTAGGCCCACCAGAACATACAAATACATTGTTAGGTAGGCCTACCACTACATTACAGAACAATGTTAGGTAGGCCTACCACTATATAACAATACAATGATAGGTAGGCTTACCACTACATACCAGTGCAATGTTAGGTAGGCCCACCAGAACATACAATTACATTGTTAGGTAGGCCTACCACTACATACCAGTACAATGTTAGGTAGGCCCACCAGACCAAACAAATACATTGTTAGGTAGGCCTATCACTACATTCCAGAACCACTACATTCAATTAACTTATTTACTTATGTATTACTATTTGTTTGACCAGGGGTGTAACTATACAATTTCCCTATAGGGATTAATAAAGTATTCTGAATCTGAATCTGAATGTTAGGTAGGCCTACCACTATATAACAATACTATGATAGGTAGGCTTACCACTACATACAAATACATTGTTTGGTAGGCCTACCACTACATTCCAATACAATGTTTGGTAGGTCCACCAGAACATACAAATACATTGTTAGGTAGGCCTACCACTACATTACAGAACAATGTTAGGTAGGCCTACCACTATATAACAATACAATGATAGGTAGGCTTACCACTACATACCAGTACAATGTTAGGTAGGCCCACCAGAACATACAATTACATTGTTAGGTAGGCCTACCACTACATACCAGTACAATGTTAGGTAGGCCCACCAGAACAAACAAATACATTGTTAGGTAGGCCTATCACTACATTCCAGAACCACTACATTCAATTAACTTATTTACTTATGTATTACTATTTGTTTGACCAGGGGTGTAACTATACAATTTCCCTATAGGGATTAATAAAGTATTCTGAATCTGAATCTGAATGTTAGGTAGGCCTACCACTATATAACAATACAATGATAGGTAGGCTTACCACTACATACAAATTCATTGTTAGCTAGGCCTAGTAGTACATACCAATACAATGTTAGGTAGGCCTAATACTACATAACAATACAGTGTTAGGTAGGCCTTCCAGAACATACAAATACATTGTTTGGTAGGCTTACCACTACGTACAAATACATTGTTAGGTAGGCCTACCACTACATTCCAATACAATGTTTGGTAGGCCCACCAGAACATACAAATACATTGTTAGGTACGCCTACCACTACATTCCAGAACAATGTTAGGTAGGCCTACCACTATATAACAATACAATGATAGGTAGGCTTAGCACTACATACAAATACATTGTTAGGTAGGCCTACTACTACATTCCAATACAATGTTTGGTAGGCCTACCAGAACATACAAATACATTGTTTGGTAGGCCTAACACTACATACTAATACAATGATAGGTAGGCCTATCAGTACATATTAATACTGTAGCGTCCCACAGAACAGGCAACAGGTTTGTTTCACAATTATCCTTTATTCAGGAATAACACAGGTCACTGTAGGCCGTAACCACGCCTGGGAGTACAACTACATCCGCTTTATAGGTTGGCAGACAACGAACACTCAACCTTGCTGACTCGTGTTCAGCCAAAAGAAGAAAACAATGTAAACATACCTTAATCCAGTGTGTGGCCCTGCCCAACCCCCAAACCCACTTTGGGTCCGGAACTGACTGGAAGGCCAGTTTGACTGGATGTGGCAAATGGGGCGGTGGTCTGGTCTCTCCTAGTAAACACCTGGGGCCCTGGGCTGTGGGGAAGGCAACCCTCTTTGTATGGGGCAAGTCTGTCTCTGTGCAGGGCCACCTTCCTTCCCCGGGGTGGCAGCTGGACCACCCTCTCCAGGACCTGGCAGGGTCCCAACCAGTGACAGTCTAACTTAGGGCCCTTTTTCCTCCGCGGGCTGTACACCCACACCAGCACAGATGCAGGGGGGCTGGGAGAAATATTGTGGGGCTCTGTGGCCCTGCTAACTGGAACATTTGGTTCATGACACAAGTTGGGGGACACCATAGCTACAGTGGGACCCCCTGGAATACTAAGTGTGCCCCTCCCCAGGTCCACTACACAGCCCACTGTCCTTAGGAAGTATAACCCAAAGATACATGGGTCCTGAACCTTAGCAACCCACACTGGGAACCCAACTATTTTGTCCCCAACCCGCAGATTGAACGTCTCTTTCCCCACCATCGGTGCCAAGTCCCCGGTTACAGTTCGAAGCTGCACTGTTGTCTGTTCCAGTTTGGTCCCTGCTGGAACCAGGTCTGGTCTCACAATAGTGGCTGTTGAGCCTGTGTCTACCAGCGCAGTACACAGTGCCCCCTCCACTATGACAGGGACATGGCAGAAATCCCCAACACAAGTCCAGCCCACTGTCACTATGCTGCTATCGTCTGCTTCTGGAGGAAGTGGAGCCTTGCTCCCCCGGCTGTACTGCTGGGCTCCCCCAGTTGGTGTTGAATTCTGGGGAATCATGCCAGGGGTCCACACTGTCCCATCTATATGGACCCCAAGTTGTTTCCCTGGGCCCCAGCTGCCTTAGGGCATTGTCTGAGCAGATGTCCCCGCTGGCAAAACCCCCAACAGACCAAAGGCCGGTGGTGGGGCCATGCATCACTGCTTGCTGTTTGCAATGACACTGCAGGGATCAGTTCGGTCACTTCAGCCACCCATGCTGGGGTCTCCTGATTTGCTGTACTCTCTGTGACAGCACGTACAACAGGTGCCCCGTCTCTCCGCATGCTCATTTCAGTCACAGACCCCACAATCTCCCTCTCCAGTGCCAGCTCCAATGCTTCCTGTAGGCTCCTTGGGTGTGCCAACTGGGTCTGACTGCGGAGCTCTATTGTGGTGAGGGCCTAAATAAACTGGTTCGGGCTAGCTCTGCCTGCACTGAAGGTGGCATGTGTGCATATGCCCAACTACAGAGGCCCTCAATGTCATTGGCCAGAACGCGGAGGGGCTCACCCGGCTGCCGGCGCCTACTACATAGTTCTGAGCGCAGGAGGCCGGGCTGTAAACAGTGTCCAAAAAGCCTCTACCAGAGCCCCATAATCACTTCTCTCAGAAGGGCTGAGTAGCAGCAGACAAGCTAAAGCATCCTCTGTCAGGCATAGAGCCAACTGTAGGGCTTTGCCTCTGACCACCCCACTGCCCGCACAAAAATTTCAAATTGGGCATGGAATGCTTCCCAGTCCGCCTTACCAGAGTACTTTGCAGTCTTTACCACCATTGGAGCCACCGTAAATGGGTGTCACTAACTTGTCTCACATTGGTGGTGTAGTTGCGGTGACGTCATCTGCTGTGGGGGAGGTTCCGCGCGCAGGTATCTGTCTTGGTGCGAGGTCGAGCCCGTTCCCGCCTCTGCTGCTAGCCTTCTCACACTCTCCCGCACCCCAGCAGTGTGCCCAGAAGCCCGCTCGAGCTCTCTCACCACTTTTGATGCCAACGCTCTATCGTCTGCCCCGTCATCCTCACTAAGCTCCTCCTCCTTTATTTTCGGGCGAGCTCCGCTACGACTCATCATGCCTACTCCTGGCGCCGTCAGGTTTAGTCACTAAATGATTAAGGCAAATAGCGACGGGCTAGCTAGCATATAGCTTTACTTCTGACACCAATTGTAGCGTCCCACTGAACAGGCAACAGGTTTGTTTCACAATTATCCTTTATTCAGGAATAACAAAGGTCAATGTAGGCCGTAACCATGCCTGGGAGTACAACTACCTCCGCTCTATATATTGGCAGACAATGAACACTCAACCTTGCTGACTAATGTTTAGCCAAAAGAAGAGAGAGAACAATGCAAACATGTACCTTAATACAGTGGGCTCACCCCCAAAAACCCACCAACCAAAACAACCCTAAAACCAAACAGGAAGAAACCCCCCGAGTGTCACTTTAAACTATGCCCTGACTACACACTACACAGTCAGTCAGGGTCGCTACAAAACATTGATACCACAACATACACATACATTTTTAGGTAGGGCTAATACTACATACCAATACAATGTTTGGTAGACCTACCACTATATACCAATATAATGTTAGGTAGGCCTTCCAATACATATCAATACGATGTTAGGTATGCCTGCCAATGCATTGTGGTATTTGTATGTTCAATATTAGGTAGGCCTACCAATACATACCAGTAAATTGTTATGTAGGCCTGTTTCTAAATGCAAATACAATGATAGGTAGGGACCACCACTATTTACCAATACAATGCCTCAATTTGACTTACCACTACATACCAATACAGTGTCTCAGTAAGGCCTACCACTATATACAAATACAGTGTCTCAGTAAGGCCTACCACTATATACCAATGAAGTGTCTCAGAAAGGTCTACCACTATATACCAATACAGTGTCTCAGTAAGGCCTACCACTATGTACCAATACAGTGTCTCAGTAAGGCCTACCACTATATACCAATACAGTGTCTCAGTAAGGCCTACCACTACATACCAATACAGTGTCTCAGTAAGGCCTAGCACTACATACCAATACAATGTCTCAGTAAGGCCTACCACTACATACAATACTAAATAAAAATACAGTATTCAAGTCCAGTTAAATATATCATTTTATAGAATGGCCGTAGTAATAGACTAAACAGATGGTCAGGAAGAACAGGAAACCTATGGTTTAGCTAAATGTGTAAAAGAACAAAAGAGGAACAGGTAATAGCAACCTTTTCTGTTGCTATGGGGGGTAGAACTGTTAATATGTTATGTAACCACACCACGAGATCTGGGGACTGAATACACACATACATTAGATTTAGCCTACGTACACACACACAATGCCCACTTGAGAATTGTATTTACTCTGGACTGGACCTTTGAGGGGAATATATTACTATAAATATAGAATTGAGGGAATTGATTTACACATGCACTATGTAACTTTTTAGAAAGCTACAAAATATGAAAAAAACGATATATTCGGACTAGCAAATGATAGGAACTAGCTTATTGGATTCAGGGATGGAAAACATCAACTTAAATAATGCAAAATACAGATAATTTTAGAATAGCAAAATGGACATTTCACATTATCTAACTAAAAATTAAAGCATATTATGGACAAAATAATTTAATCTGTATTTTCAGAAATTAGTTATTCTTTTCCTGTATTATGCCTATGTTCATTAAAAACATGTCAAGATGTATTTTTTTCATCAACAGGGAATTCGGGCCAACATGACAAATGAATGGGAAGTTACATAGAGCAGCTTTAACAAATGTGCAGTGTTTTCTAGATAATATTATTTAATAATCTACCGTATATACTTGTGTATAAATTGATCTTGTGTTTAAATCGAGGGCAGTTTTTTGACCAACAATTATGAAATATGCTATGACTCATGGATAAGTCGAGGGTAAAACTTGGGGCTATGAAATTATGTGATAACAAGTATATACGGTAGTCTTAATAGTCACTGCACTGTATACTAAACTATGGCTCCTTATACACGAGTAAATACGGTAGTCTTAATAGTCACTCAACAACAAACGAGTCAACAATAAATCGAGTTACACTTATCTGGTGTATTCAGGTGAGATTCATTAGGCCTACACTCTCTCACAGTAGGTGTTATCAAGTGACATGCCAATGATTTATATCAGTGTGATTTATATTATATGCTGACGGACTCAGCAGTAGGCCTGCACGATAAATCATTATAAAATCACAATCCCGATTCACCCTGTTCACGATTTAATTTTGAAATTACTTTGAAATTTACCAGAAAGCTAAGCTTTCTTTTCTTTGTAAAGACATGTTCAAGGAGTTCAGAGAGCCTGTATCAGGGCCGTATTTAGTTCTGTATGTTATGTCACTGATTTTGGTAGCCTAATGTACTTAAATGGCAAGCATGTACTTTATTCATGCCTCATTGAAGGCTCTATGTTTACAGGCTTGTGGTGATGTGCAGTGTGCTATAGGTGCCAAAAGAAATCTATGTTTGGTACTGCCAATTTGTTTGATTTTGTCATGGTTCATGTGTGCAATAAACAGTACAATTCGTGAGAAAAGAATCGTGGCAGAGAATTGTGATATCAATTCTAAGCTAAAAAATCATGATTTATATTTCTCCCTGAATCGTGCAGGCCTACTCAGCAGTGATGCATGTGACTTGGTATCAGATTTTCATCAAGCATCAACTATCAGCAACTGGTAAGTACACTAGCACAACCGGTAACTCAACATTGCCCCGCATTCAATGTACAAATTTCTACCGAAACTAGCACTGACCTGTGGATAAATCGACACTGCATTTTAAAATGAAGTTTACGACCAAACTATCTCGACTTATACACAAGTATATATGGTAAGCTAGTTACACGTAAGATGTGAATGTGTATGTCTTATAGTGAAATATTGCAAACTGAAATACTGATAAAGGTGTATGGTTTTTGGTTAAAGGGAATATTTTGGCATATATTGTACTGAGGAAATTGAGTTGATAAATGTGTTTTCTAGATGGTATTATTTAGTGATTTAGGACAGTTGTATGTGCGTGTTAGACAGTGTGTGAGAAAACCCTCTGCTACCAATATATGAGTATAATTTTAAGATATAAATGTTTATGCATTATTATAGAACAATCATTAAAAATACACTGCTGACTGAAATATTGGTAAAGGTGTATTGGTTTAGATTAAGGGGATTATTTGGTTAATATTGAGGGGATTGAAGCAGTAAATGTGCCGTGATTTTCTAGATAACATTCTTTAGTAATGTAAAGACAGTTACATGTAAGTTTTAGTGGAAGTAAATTTGAACTGCCTCCTTTCTACGCAAAAGAGCAGCGGCTCTACTTCGAGTTCCTCACGGATGACTGCGCTTCTTACCTTATCCCTAAGGGAGATGCCAGCCATCTACCTGAGAAAGCCCATTTTGGCCGCTTGTACACGTGATCTCATTCTTTTGGAAATTTCCCAGTCTTCATGACCATAGGTGAGAGTAGGAACGAAGATTGACTGGTAGATCAAGAGCTTTGCTTTCTGGCTCAGCTCTCTTTTCATCACAATGGTGCCGTAAAGCAAATGTTACACCCCCACTGCTTCATCTCATGCTTCATTGTCCCCTCACTCATGATCAAGATCCTGAGTTACTTAAACTACTTCACATGTGGTAAGGACTCATTCCCTACATGGAGTACACATTTCACCAGTTTCCTGCTGAGAGTCAGATTTAGAGGTGCTAATCCTCATCCCAGCTGCTTCACACTCGGCTGCGAACCGATCCAGTGAGTGCTGAAGGTCACAGAACGATGATGCCATCAGGACCACATCATCTGCAAAAAGCAGTGAGGAAATCCTCAGCCCACCGAACTGTAACCCCTCCCCACCATGACTATGCCTCTAAATCCTCTCCATAAATATCACAAACAGGATTGGTTACAAAGCGCAGCCCTCTGGAGGTCAACCCCTAGGACCAAATCTGACTTACTGCTGAGAACCCGAACACAGCTCTTGCTTTGAGCGTACAGAGATTGGATGGCCCTGAGCAGAGATCCCCTCACCCCATACTCCCACAGCACCTCTCACATTATCTCCCAGGGTACCCGATCATATGCCTTCTCCAGAGCCACAAAACACATGTAGACAGGATGGCAGTGGTAAGCCGTCAGTGCCTGCAAGGCCTTCTCTGCAGGCCCAAAGATAATCAGAATCAGAAATGTATTTTTGTACTTCTTTAATATATTTTTTCATTAACACTATATTTATTATATTTAAATTAGTCTATACGGTGATTTCATTGCTACAGTACATTGTTTTCATGCGCTAAAAGCATTTTGCCTTGCTTTTAGCGCAGCTCATATTAATGAAAGCTTTTATACAATAAGATTTTTTCATCTTTGTTGTCTCCGGGTAGACTAGGGCCTGCAGAATTCCGAGTGAATACGTCTACTGTTGAAGCCCATCAGGACCAATTTTTGATTATCATATTTTTAACCAATCAGATTTCGACTTTAACATGTTGGGTGTGTTCTTTGACCAAGTAAAGCGTTTCTGCAGGCCTAGCCTTACGTCAGCATCGTTTCTGTTGCTGGTAGGAGGGGCAGTTCAATAAAGTTCAGCAAAAAAAAGTTTGCCATCCGAACAAGAACTAGGTTGGCTCTCCCAGCTTAGCTCTCCGATTTCTTTAAACTTTCAATTTTTAGATTGTTAGATTTTTTACTTTTAGCAGAATGGCAGATGGAGGTAAAGAAGTAGCTTTGGTGGCGAATATAGGACTGGGCAGGATCGACTCTCACACACATTTATATCGATGTGCTGTACAACCGCATCATATAAATCTTTTTAAAAGAGAAAGGAGGACGGACTTCGTTCAAGTAATGAGCAGCTTTGGTGAGTTTGATGGATTTTTATATATTTTTACTAGCAGGGCCTTAACTAGGGATGGGCCGATACCGATACCAGTACATTTAAGTACAGGAAAGAATGAAGGATGCGATTCGCTGCATACTGTAACTGTAGAAAACGGCATGAGGAACGCCCCGGACCTAGCCTCTGAAAGCCACCTTCATCGAGGAAAGACAAATGTCGGTAGTTTGCAAAACTTCTGGGTGAACAAAATAGTGTTTTTTCTGAGTTCTGACATACTAACGTTAAGAAATATAACTTAAAGGAAATACGATGTAGCCTATTTATATTTTGTTCAATAGATTACATTGATATACAGCTAATTGTGTACCGATTATAATAAAACAATAAAATACCTTAACAGAATAATATGATTAGGTAACTATCCCTGTTTTGGAGAAAGTCACTTCAATCAGACATTCTCATCTTACACAAAACTTCTGCAATGCTTAGTTAGGGCAAATTCGAACACAAACTTCTATTGCATTCGCGTTTACAAACATGTAATTTAATTTACATGTTGACCTATCAAATTTACAATTTGTTGACCTATCAAAGGTGTTCTAAACAGTTGATGAATTAATCTTAGCAGAATATTAAATATGAGAGCATTGTGGAATGAGCAAATGGACTTTGCCTGTCTCCAGACCCAGAACTTTCATGGCATCAAGCTTTTAAAACAATATATGAAATTACATATAACATTTCCTGATTGGCTGTTTCTTCCCGCCTTTCCCTAAATCCTTGTTGGCACAGAATCCAAAACTGTTATCTTGCTAGGCCCAAAGTGACCTCCACCTTTTCTTAGTTCTGTCTTAACTCTGAGTCTGTTAACTTCATCTCCATCTAATCGTTGTTTAATCAAACCTTACAAATGGACATTCTCTGTACCTCTTCACAAACACCATTTGTATCTGGCTATCTTTTAAAACACTATCTGATGGTCACAGGGTAAGAAAATGACCTTAGGCTCAGCTAATGTAAACAGACACATTCCTGCACCTAAACAGCCCTCTTAAATTTCAATAGAATACAGTCCCTTTCTACAAGTTAAACATTTGACATTCAATTGCTACATTAGACATTAAATCATTTGTAATACAATAACCTCATCTTCTTATGCTTGTTAAGGCCTCTTCGAAAACATCAAACATGCTCAATGACAATTGTAACTTCGTGCAAAATTGTAATTTTCATTTTTTTCGGCTGATGACACAGTATTATATGCTAAGGCTCCCTATCCACAAGCTGTTGCACACTTACAGACTGATTTCCAAATTACATAAAATGTATGTATCAATCGTAGGTTGGTAATTAATGCAAAGAAATCATGCTTTTAGTTACAACAAACTTAACATGTGCTTAACATATCCTCTGAAGGAGAAGGACGTGTCCTTGCTTGGCTCCGCTCTGATTTTAATCTGTTCTATCTCTGCTTTTTCTTTGCTTTTCCCAAAACTATTCTTTAGACTTTTTCTCTGCTTTTTTATACACCTTATGGACAGAGGCTGTTTATACATCTACCCGGAATACCTTCTGAAGCTATCTTGGAGAATAAGAGCAAATCAACATGGACTCCAGCTGTACAGAATGTGCAGAGTGCTGTCGCCTAAAATTAAGAGTGGCTAAACTAGAAAGCAGGATTTCCACCCTTTACAAAATACAGGATGGTGAACAATATTTGGACTTGTTCCTGGTACCGTCGTCCCAGGTGGCAGTTTCAGACACTACCATCCCAGCACCCACCTACGCTGAGGTGCTGACTAAGCGGGATCACGAAGGTGCCATCCCCAAGCATGTGATGACTTCTACCCCAATGACTGAGACACGGACGACCATACAGAGGAATGTAAAGAAACACCACTCGCCAACCACCAAAGAAAAACTTCAGCTTGGTAACAGATACCAGCCGCTCTCAAAACCAGAGTCGCCCTGCTTGAAACCCCCAGCAAAATCCAAAACCATTACCAGAAAGCAGTACTCATAGCCCACAAAGCTGCCTACACCTCCTAGGAACACCATTTCACAACCCTGCCGTGCTAAGGAAAACAACCCTAAGTATGGTAAGAATCACCAACTCTCACAAAATGACAGAGGGGAAATTCCTCAAGCTCTCCCACAGGCTACACAGCCGAAATACCCAAACACTATACTCATTGGGGACTCAAAAATCAGCAAAATAAGGAGTAAAGGTATGATAACAAACTGTCTCCCATACGGAATTGTCAGCGAGATAACTGAGAAACTATCAGAAATCCTCGAAAGCTACACTACTGACAAAATTGTTATACATATTGGTTCAAATGACACTTTAAATCAGCAGTCTGAAATTTTAAAAAAGGACGTTGTTGGCCTGTTTGACACACTTGAATCTCTACAAGAGTCTAAAAAAGTGTATATATCAGGCCCATTGCCAATAGTTAATAAAGGGATAGGTCGCTTTAGCAGACTGTTAGCACTACACAATTGGCTCGCCTCCGCATGTGCCTCCAGAGTTCTGAATTTCATCAGCAATTTTGACCTGTTCTGGGAGAGAAGAAATCTCTTTAAAAGGGACGGGATTCATCTAAACAACTCTGGACTTCGAATGCTTGCAGATCATCTGGAATACAATATCCTCCATCCTTTAATAGTTTCAACAAAGAAGGAGAAAGAAAATACACAGCAATACCCCCCTATCAGTGTGATCTCAGAAAAACTGAGGAAAGTGGGTGAAATGGATGAACTAATTGCTGTTGACACATCCCACAAGGACAATGATAGCACGACACTGCCACGACAATCAGTGCTCATGGACAAAATCTCAGCTGAGTCCTGTCCACAGAGCTCATCACAAACAGACTGTGTCACATTAAAAGCGCTCCAAGATTCCAAGGACAACTTTGGGGAAAACAGTCAGGGAAGCAATTTTCTGGTGACACCAGAGAACCAGTCGCTCTTGACCTTGTCCGAAAAAATTGAGGATCTGGTTCATGCTGGAAACAAACTATCCCACTCTATTGCTGCGAGCCCCCAGATACCAACCAGAAAGCGCAGAGGCCCTGCAGCCCCCCCTATTCCACCGGTTAGAAAGCTTCGGCCCCTCCCACAGCGTAAACTAAAAACAAATGAAAACAGCTCTCAGTGATATGTGTCGAGTCCCCACTATGATAATAGTATCAAATGTTTACAGAACAAGCGGGAACCCATTGTGCTTGTTTATTTCTTTATTCCTGTTCTTTTACATAATAGAAAGTCTAGGGCTGTCTCAAGCCAGATAGCAAACCCATCTAATCTACTGCCTATTACATGTCAAACTAAAATTAACTTCTATCTTGGGAAGGCCTACCAATACATACCCACATACTCTCATGGGAAGGCCTACCAATACATACCCACATAATATCTTGGGAAGGCCTACCAATACATACCCACATAATATCATGGGAAGGCCTACCATTACATACCAAAACAATGTATTGTGTATGCTTACCATTACATACCAATACAATGTCTCAGGATGTCCTAACAATACATACACACATAATATCATGGGAAGGCCTACCAATACATACCCACATACAATCTTGGGAAGGCCTACCAATACATACCCACATAATATCTTGGGAAGGCCTACCAATACATACCCACATAATATCATGGGAAGGCCTACCATTATATACCAAAACAATTTATCATGTATGCCTACCATTACATACCAATACAATGTCTCAGGATGTCCTAACAATACATACCAACATAATATCATGGGAAGGCCTACCATTACATACCAAAATATTGTATCGTGTAGGCTTATCATTACATACCAATACAATGTCTCAGGTAGCCCTGGAAACAACATCTCCACATAATATATCAGGAAGGCCTACCACTACATAACAATAACATGTCTAATGTTGGGTGATCATTACATGCTAATACATGTGTCTATGGGTCTTTTTGTTGTATGTGTATCATTTTGTTAATTTTTGTATCTTTGTGTTGTGCCACAGATTGGAGCTCTTGCCAGCTGAGTGAGATGGCTGTTTGTGGCCCGGGAACCAGGTATCGTCTGCTAGACTGTTTTCGGAGTGATGGAAAGTTGCTGGACCTTAGTATGTGTGAGCAGGTACCCTAACAACTGACCATCTTCTGGCTTCTGCCATTTACTCCAAAACATTGTTACAGGCATTTGCATTACACACAACAGTCACCTTTTAATGTCTATTTAATTTGGAATCTCTTTCCTGTTTCTATTGCTACATCACAAAACCTCTCCTGTTTCTGTCAGACTGTAGAGGTCCTTCGGCCTAACTATCTCCATCTTCTCCCCAGTATGGTCTAGTGAACCAAATGAGGCTGTCGGGAAGCTGTGTGGTGGACTGCCCAGTTAACTGTGTGCTCTCTGATTGGTCCTTTTGGTCAGATTGTTCACACACCTGTGGTAAACAAGGTAACACTACACATTCCTGTAGTAAACAAGATAGCACTACACACACCTGTGGTAAACAAGGTAGCACTACACACACCTGTGGTAAACAAGGTAACACTACACACACATGTGGTAAACAAGATAGCACTACACACACCTTTGGTAAACAAGGTAGC
Source organism: Umbra pygmaea (assembly GCA_016801145.1). NCBI lineage: Eukaryota > Metazoa > Chordata > Actinopteri > Esociformes > Umbridae > Umbra > Umbra pygmaea. The sequence continues at coordinate 14,889 of JACXGM010024204.1, forward strand.
ACTACACATCTGTGGTAAACAAGGTAACACTACACACCTGTGGTAAACAAGGTAACACTACACAACTGTGGTAAACAAGGTAACACTACTCACACCTGTGGTAAACAAGGTAACACTACACACACCTGTGGTAAACAAGGTAAAGCTGCACACACCTGTGGTAAACAAGGTAACACTACTCACACCTGTGGTAAAAAAGATAGCACTACACACACCTGTGGTAAACAAGGTAGCACTACACACACCTGTGGTAAACAAGGTAAAACTACACACACCTGTGGTAAACAAGGTAACAGTACACACACCTGTGGTAAACAAGGTAAAACTGCACACACCTGTGGTAAACAAGATAGCACTACACACACCCGTGGTAAACAAGGTAAAACTGCACACACCTGTGGTAAACAAGGTAAAACTGCACACACCTGTGGTAAACAAGGTAAAACTGCACACACCTGTGGTAAACAAGGTAACACAGCACACACCTTAAGTAGCCAGGACAATGCTACATAATGACACACTGGAGACATTTGCACTGGTCACAACTTAGGTTTTTCATTCAGATAATCATTACAGTATGTACACGGACACACAATGTACAGTATGTACACGGACACACAATGTACAGTATGTACACGGACACACAATGTACAGTATGTACACGGACACACAATGTACAGTATGTACACGGACACACAATGTACAGTATGTACACGGACACACAATGTACAGTATGTACACGGACACACACTGTACAGTATGTACACGGACACACACTGTACAGTATGTACACGGACACACAATGTACAGTATGTACACGGACACACAATGTACAGTATGTACACGGACACACAATGTACAGTATGTACACGGACACACAACGTACAGTATGTACACGGACACACAACGTACAGTATGTACACGGACACACAATGTA
>JACXGM010024206.1:0-15836 GCA_016801145.1 Umbra pygmaea
TGCCTTTCCCCGGGCTGCCTGAACTGCCTTTCCCCGGGCTGCCTGAACTGCTTGTCCCAGTGCCATTCCGTGCCCCTGTCCCAGTGCCATTCCCTGCCCCTGTCCCAGTGCCATTCCCTGCCCCTGTCCCAGTGCCATTCCCTGCCCCTGTCCCAGTGCCATTCCCTGTCCCAGTGCCATTCCCTGCCCCTGTCCCAGTGCCATTCCCTGCCCCTGTCTTAGTGCCATTCCCTTCCCCTGTCCCAGTGCCATTCCCTGCCCCCGTGCCAGTGTCGGCCCCTGTCCCCGTGCCCGTCCCTCGTGACCCAGGGCCCCTCTCTGTCCCTCGTGACCCTCTCTGTCCCTTGTGACCCAGGGCCCCTCTCTGTCCCTCGTGACCCAGGGCCCCTCTCTGTCCCTCGTGACCCAGGGCCCCTCTCTGTCCCTCGTGACCCAGGGCCCCTTCTGGAAACAGATCTGCCTTTTCAACTTCAAAATCATTTGGGCTTCAAATACCTAGGAGTGAATATTACTTGCTCACTGCTGCCTCTCAGCAATTTCCCCCCCCCTTCTCATTCAGTTGAAGGCCTATTTTAAGAGAGGGTAATTTACCTCTCTCTCATAGGGAAAATCAATGCTGTTAAAATTAATAGCTTGCCTAAATTCATGTATCTTTTTCAAACAATTCCTTTGATCTTACCTATGTCTTTTTTACAGCAATTAACCAGGCGATTTCTTTTTTCATTTGGGCTGAAAAAAGCCACCAAGAATTAGCAGGTATTTACTACAGCGATGTAAATTCAGTGGTGGGCTCGCACTTCCTAATTTTCTTTATTACTATTGGGCTGCTAACCTATTCTGGTTGCACTCCCCAGACACATCTTGGTGCCTACTAGAAGGTCTTTCCTGCTCCTCCTCCTCTCTCCATGCCTTATTATGCTCCGCTCTCCCCACATCTCCCTCTCGTTACTCAGAAAACCCTGTACTATTATCCACACTCAAAATTTTGGTACCGGTTTCGATGCCATTTCAAGTTTTCCTCTACATCCATATTGGGCCCTATTAATATGGAGTTATATTCCTATCTTTATTCAAGAGTGCATTATTTTAAATTGACAGCATTTCTCACAGATATTATGTACAGACTTATAATAATTTCCCTCAAAACCTTGCTCTCGAACTCAAATAGTCCCTGCCCGTGCTTGGATTTGCTCTGCTTGTGCTCAAACTTTCTGCTTGGACTCAGAAATGTTGTTGCCTGGATAGATTTCCTGCTCTCAACTTCAGCCTTTCTCCTCGCACTAAGGCTGTTTCTTCGTGCTTGCAAATCTTCTCCTCACAGATTTTTTCTGCGCACTTGGATTTTTTGTTTTACAACACTATCAAAAGACCCCAACCAATAGAATGTCAGCTGTAGTGTTGACCAATGAAATGATCCCTGCCCTTAGAAGGTGCATTCCTTTAGAAAATGCCTTGCATGCCTGTGCTGTACATCCACGGCTCCCCCACTCTCGCATTCCATATGTTTTTTTTAAATATGTACTTCCTTTGCTTTATTGCAACTTTTGAAATAAAAAGTCCAATAATATATATCAAATGTATTCAGCTTATCTTCAAATCCGGAAACCAGACAATGTACGAACGTTCACTTTTGTGTAAGACTTCCGGTTCCTTCAGCGTTCTAGCTAGCTAGCGCAGCTACTTAGGTACTATTATTAGTATTGTAGCTAAAGGTATCGCTAACTAATACAAAATGTCATGGGAACCCAGCAGGAAATGGGTCTTTCATTTTCAAAAGATTTCTGGGATGGAGTGATCGATAGAACAAGTTCCACATCATCTTGTGCTCGACTTGGACTCAGTCAGTTCAAGGTGACCAACAGAGTTCATTACTCCATGTAATGACTCTCCAAACTGTCCAAAATGTATCCCACATTGGTGGATGTGTGTGACAGATGTTATTCCTCCCCATGCAACCTCTACCATATTTCCCCAGTCAGTGCCCCTGACAAAAGCACTGTCTTAGATCTGGAGTTGGACCCCTGACGCTGTAAATGGCTGCCCACTGTGGGATGGGTTAAATTTAAGGGATGGGTTAAATGCAGAGAATGAATTTCGCTACATGTATGTGTATGTGACAAATAAAGTACCTTTACCTTATATGTTTTTTACTTGCTCGAAATTGAACTATTACTGGACCTTTGTATTCCCTAACCTTTCAGAAGCACTTTCAATCTATTTAAATACATGCCCCCTGATAGCAGTGTTTGGACTCCCAGGGGATTCCCTCTCGATAAATTATAAACATGCCGATATCATTGCTTTTACTACACTATTAGCCCGATGCAGGATTTTGCTGAAGTGTAAGTCCTCTCAGCCAACCTTACCCTCTCAGTGGCTATGTGATGTCTTGTCATTTTTTAAACTTGAGAAAATTAGGTATTCCATGAGGGGATCACAATCAAAATTCTTAGAAAAATGGCAGATGTTTATTTCCTATTTTAATCAGGCATGTGGCTAAGGACAAAAAAGCAGGAAAATATACTGAGAACATTCCCCCCCCCCGATAGAAGCAGGACCCATAACAATTTATTCTAACAAAAAATATTTTTTATTTATTTCACAGCTTTTTGTAAAATATATATTTTTACAACATAACTTATTTGGTGGATGTGTAACAGTGGGACGCCTTTCCGTCCGTGGTTAAAACAACATTCGTTCTAATGTTCATTCATGTTTATTTGATGCTATTTATAACTAGAAGGAAGAGATGATCGTCTCACAAGCAGCTTTAACCAAGGCGCTACAGCGATCTGTCAAAGTATTAAAGTATATTTTAACTTTTCCCTTTCAGGGAGGGATTTTTGCAATGGCACCAAGGTAATTGGCCAGGGCATTAAGTGCCATCTAGAAAAATACCAAACTCCTTTGCTCTTAAAAGCAGCAATTCAATTCAATGTGAAGTGCCATCACATTTACAACAGGGCCTCAAACAAAAATTTTGGTCACTGGCAAGAAGTACTACTACAGTCACTCAGATTATTTAGGCAATATGTTTGACAACATTCTCAAGTATAATTGATGTATTCCCAGTTAGAAATAACATGGTTTACTGCTACATCTGTTTTTACTTCTGTGACCAAGACATAATATGTGAAATAAAAGTTTTAGCTACCGCTTTAAGGTTGCCATCTCAAGCAGGTGCAGTTCAAATAGTAACCAGGCTGGGAAATTAACTTAGCCACTGGCTGGTGGATGCCCTAATTTTACCAGCCAATTCTACCAATTCAAAAATGAAAACGCAATTGCCTCTTCTATATTGCTTCAATACATAAAATTCATCATTAATACGTCTTATTAAGCAAATTACAAAAAAGACATGTTGTGAAGACAAGTCTGTGAGAAGAATGATTTTTAGATGGACATCCAATTGCTACTATTTTTATCTGGCTACTTTTAGATTTCAAATAGTAGGTAATTTCACACTTTAGAGTTGTAGCGTAAAACTTTACTGTTGTAACCTATTTCACAATATTTATTTAATCAGCAGTTAATTTTACATTTGTAAATTCGTTTTATAATAATCTGTTTGTAAAACATCTGGGGAAATAATCCAAACATTGTTTTAACCTGCTCGCATCAAAATTGCAAGCAGATGCTTCTTCAGCAATGATACCAACATGATAAATACTAAGAAAACATATTATGGCGAAGTAAGATCGCCAACTTGACTTAAAATCAGTTGTTAATCAACTAAGTTTGCAATTAAGAACTTCGACATCCTACCGTTACATTTGTGTGCGCATGCGTGTTTAGGATTCTCTGGTCAAACGAGAATGCCGCCTATCAGCATCCAATCATGAAGTCAGACTCAACGAACACTACCACCCGTGTTTTCACCAACGAGCTCTTAACATTAACATTGTACGCGTGAAATGGTTACTTTTTTTGGTTTTACTTGTTTCGATCACGAAAAATAACATTATATAGCCTAATCGTATCATATTCGCATTAAATCCCTCACATCTGTAATACATTATTTGCCCTTTATATTTTCTACATTAAATTATAGCCTACTGTGGATTATAATACTGGGGGAAAAAAACTCATTTTTTTCGCGTGTGCTAATTTCCAACCCTGACTCGTAACAACATTCATGCATGTAAATTAACTTTTGGAAAATGCTATTAAAAGTATTGCTTTAAAGAAATATTCTCTCGCGCAATGCTTCTGAATTATCTTTCGGACACGCGCTCATTCTATTTCGGTCATTGTTGTCATGCAGTTGAATAAAAGATGTGATTGTTTTGTCTAACTATTAAACATCAGTAACACTTTGAATATCACAATGTTATATTATGAATATGCAATAAATCACAACCTTTATATGTGTATAGCTTTAGACTACTTTTGTCGATGAAGTATTAACAGCGAATGAGCACATGTCCCCTCCTTTTCACTCCGGCAGCTCTTGACCCCCCCCACACACACACTTTTTATTACAGATCTGCATGATTCATGTAGGTCACATTTTCAGGTCGGAAAATCCGGAATTCCGGATTAATCCGGAAAAATCACATCCCTGTTTAATAGCTTGCAGAGGCTCCCCTCAGATCTGAGTTCATATGATGCTCCTAGTCCGCTAAGTGGATGGGTGGGGGGGGCAGGGATTATGTTGGAGGGAATTAAAATTGTTAAAATTGTAGAAATGTATTGATATAATGCAGTACACAGTATTTTTACTGTTCATTCTTTTTTCTGTTGAAATCTTTAAAGATAAAAAGAACAGCATACTCCTGCATCACGATAATTCATTTTATGAAATTTTATTTTTAATTACATTTGTCTCCTGCATATGGCCATATTTTACGTTATGATTGAGGCAAAGAAAAAAGAGGATTTCTAGTGCATGAAAATGTATTTTAAATATGCAATAGGCAGTTTAGATTCTGACTGTGCTTTGTGTTTGCTACTCTTAAGTTTTTGAGAAATCATCTCTTTTCTTTGCCTCAATCAATACATCAATTACGGCCATATGCATGAGACCAGTGCTTGAAGGAAAGAATATATATTATATATATATATATATATATGTATATATATGTATGTATATGTATATGTGATGTGTATGTCATTTTAGCTCAAAAACACTTGTAGTAATAAACAACAAACTACCAGTAAATTGCACATAATTTAGTGTGAAACGTGCCTGTGCCTCACTGAGGATCTTCGTCATCCTCGGAGGCAGGGACGACACAGCAGTGATCAGACATTTTTCCAGGCCCAGTCTGTTTCTCTGCTTTGTTTTGATCAGAGGCATTGCAGAAAAAAAGGCCTCACACAAATATGTGGATCCAAAGGGCAGTACCTGCTGCAAAGCTTTTTCTCCTAGCTCAGGGTACCCCTTTTTTACACATACCCTATAATGCATTAGAGTGGTATATACTCTACATATTTCATCTGTAGGCCATAGTCAGATGACACATCCAAAAGTTTTTCCTGGTGACAGAGAAGGAGCTTGTTTCTGCTTTCTTCTGACAAAAGAAATGGCTTTCTCACCCAATTTAGCTGTGCATATTTCTCCTCCATTCCTGGAAATTATGATTTAAAACTCACAATCTGGTTGGTCAAATTTTCCTCTATGATGGACTTGACTGGTGCTCTCTCCACATCTTCCCTGGAGAGGAAAGCATCCACCCTCCAAGCTCTTGCAGAAAAGTAAATTTCCATAAATGTTGTAGATACCCACATATTTCACAAAAGCAATGAGCTGTGCCTTGCCACTGGCATCGGTCGAGTCGAGTGGCAAGGCACAGCTCATCAAGCTGGAGTGAAAATGCTTCGAAAACTTTTCCCAAAAACTTGTTCAACAAAATCCGCTCCCATTCTTTCTATTCTGTCATTAGATAAAGGCACCATTTTAAATGTATCCGCAGCATTTTTTTCCAGCATTTTCTCAGCTAATACAACAGCGGCTGGAAGTAACAGGTCCTCAGCGATCGTGTAGGGCTTTTTTGCTTTAGCCACGAGCAGTGAAACAGCATATGATGCCTGCAGTGCTTTGGCTGATGTTGTGGAGACCTTTCGCATTGTTTCCTGTGATGATCTAAACTCAGCAAGTTCTCCTAGAAAAATTCTGGTCGCTTACCAACATGACACTGATGTTTGGTGCCAAGATGTCTCTGGAGGTGCGCCGGTTTCATGAAGCTGTTAGCTAGTTTCTCCCCACAGAAAAACCCCAAAGAAAAAACACAATGCCTGGTGAGGGATGTGGTTTATTGCTGTGAATCCCATGAAAACATGCCCCTCCTGATATTGACGTTATTTAGTTGGCTCCATTTTGGCTTTCTTTTTTCTCCATCCTCCCCATTCTCTGCTGTAGTATTGCTACATTTTAACCAGGATTTCATTTTAATGTTTGTTTGTTTCCAGTAAAGTAACTGGCTTCCCGCTCTGCAAAATTCATTATAAATCAAATTCTTCTCTGATTTAGGTAGTTTACATTTAAAATAAAAACATTTTATATAAAATGGGGTTTACATAAACATACATAGACAAACTTATTGTCGTATGATAATTTTAGTAATCATGGATGATTTTTTATGTATTTTTTAAATTAACGTTTTTATATAAATCTCACGTAGCCCCCATTTGAAAATCACTGATCTAGGATACAGTCAGACAACACATATCTAATACATTATTGGTATGATTACAATTACAAAATATAATTAGAATGCGTCCTCTCAACAGACTGAGAAAAAATAGTATATACGTTTTTTTCTCACAAGTCACTACATTGAAAATGTACAGTAGTTGCATCTGACCTTAGCCACTACACCATTTTGGTTGTCAAGATTTCAAGAAAAAAAAAGACTTATGTTTGAGGGAGCTGCTTCCACAGTTCATATCATGACTTAAAAGAACAATGTTGTTCGTTACCCATTAAATAAATATACAATTGACAGTTTAAATTTGACATTTATAGTGTAGAACAATGGATTAGTGACTAAAGCACTACAAATAATACATTTAGTTGTATTTGCTAAGATTTCAAACACACTTCTTCACATTGTCATCATGGGGGATTGTATGTAAAATTTTGAGTAAAATAATTAATTTAAGTGCTGTGAATTCTTTCCAGGTGCAATGGACATACAGTACCTATGGTTATTCATCTGTCATCAATTGCTGTTGATTTACAGGGCCAACCTGGTTGTTGCAGATTGGTGAAGGCAACAGTAGTTTCTTTTGTTTTCAGGAAATTCCAAACTGTTAAGGTGGCTATGCCCAGCTTTTGTGTTACTGTTTAAATTGAGTTCCTTTTTTAGTAGGATATTGTTTATTTATTTACTTGCCCAATGTATGGGACAGTGCACATTAATCAACAATCTTACAATTCTGTACAGACTGTAAATGAGCCAGATTATAGCATAGATGCTAATTTCCATCTGTAGTCCCAAACCTAACCTACCTGCATGTTTTTAATGGTGGGGAGCACCCGGAGGACCCGGAGGAAACCCACACAGACACGGGGAGAACATGCAAACTCCACACAGAAAGGCCTGGGATGACCGGGGTTTGAACCCAGAACCTTCTTGCTGTGAGGCCACAGTGCTAACCAGGTAAGTATACTTGCTTTCTTTCACAGACAGTTCCCTAGTAACATCATCGATCACATTCATGCTGTCACAAAGTAGGCCTTAAGTAAAATTTCACCTAAATTGCTTTAACACAAAAATAGTTTATCAATATCTTTAAGTAGTTTATCAATAAGTTCAGAGATATTTTGACATTTAAAGAAAAAAGAAACATTTGTTTACTACACTAGGCGTTTAACCTCTATTGACTTTTATACATTAAACGTGCTGTACATAAATGATTACAACAAACTCACCTGGCCATTCCCCGCTTTGTCTCTGGTTTCTGAAGTGGATTTGCAGGACTTCATCCTAATATGTAAATAAAATAAGGACATCTGTTTACAATTGTGTCAGAACTCTATTGAAGCCTTGATTTTTCAAATAAATCATGATTGAAATATTTTGTTCGTAACCAGGATTAGCATTTTGGGTGGGCCTAGGAAAAAATGGATGGGCCTAGGTCAGTTTTAAATTGGATTATTGTAGTACATAGAGGCAGGCTAACCTGACATTGACAGTGAAAATGCATGTCCTACCCTAATTGTAAATATGTTATTTTATTGTAACATTCATTGCTAAGCTGTAAAACCTTCAATAACTTGCTCTCAGATCTATCAAATATATACTGACTCCTAAAATGATTATGTGTGGCGGTCTGCAAGAACCATTCATTGTTGGTTACGTATAAGACAGAAAAAGATTGAAAATGTGTCAAAATTGAGATTTTATGTTTTCTATCGTTTATACCCTGATATTCATTGTAATGTATAAAAAATGTGATCACATATGAAAAATTGTTAATTCTAATTTCTTTTGGACATATTTCTATAATATATAAATATTTTCAAGCCATGTTAAATCCAAAGCTTACATCGCCTGCCCTTTTCAGTGCTGCAGCAGACCCAAACAACTAATCAGTGAAGTCAGGCCATGCTAAACTTAAAAAATAACTTGCTAAGAAGTTATTGATGTAGCCTAGTAGTTAAAATGACATTTACATTCACAATGGCCCTCATTCATCAAACGTGCGTAGAAACCAGTGTAGATCTGAGCGCAGAAATCATCTTACGACGAGACTCACGTGTGATTTACAAAACATTCCTATCACTCCAAATCCAGTTTACGAATGAACGGGTGTTGATAAATCAGACGGTTAAAATCAATCGTAATTTAGAAAACAACGCACACATATATGCACGGGTTAGATGCCTTGCCCTTAGAATTTATGACATGAATAAGCAACATCCGGCAAAGAAAAGGAATTTCTCTGAGATAGAAATAGAGATGCTCAGGTGCAGGCCAACCGCTTGGTTTTATCTAGAAGCTTAAAATCAGGCATCGAAAATGTGGTGTTGACTGAGGTTACTGCTACAGTCATTGAAAGCGATTAATGAGAGCCTGAAGTGCATTTCAAATAAATGAATTATTTCCACTACACATTCCACGTTGTATTTTTTAAGTAGCTTTCTTACCCAAGATAGCACTTACTATATTTGAAGTGCAGAATAATAGTCTGTCTCCTTCGTAGAGCCCACAATGGTGGCTGTTGTGGCCACTGACCTTCAATTGAATGGCACCATTCGCCAGTGCAATATCATAGAGAACACCGCATGCCATAATTATGTTGCAGGCCTGCTTTGGGGTGTATAGCAGTCCCACCCGCTTACCCAAGACAGAGCCACCTGCCTATGAGCAAACCTCTACATCACTCCACTGTGGTTTGTGTGCGTGTATGCTAGGGTGACCAAACGTCCTCTTTTGCCCGGACATGTCCACTTTTTGCACACTGTCCGGGGCGTCCGGGGGGGTTTTATAAATCCACAAAAATGTCCAGTTTTCAATGTTTTTTATTGACTGGCTCTTTGCACACAATACTACGGTACTTTGTTTTTTGGACAACCCTTAGCTACTTTTCGTAGAAGAAAGTCGTTAGTAAAAACGTGCGATTGTGTGGTCTTGCTTTCCTGCGAGGATTTGGAGGCACACCTCTCCCTCTATTCTATTCAGTGCAATTGACAGAGAGAGAGAGAGAGAGAGAGAGAGAGAGAGAGAGAGAGAGAGAGAGAGAGAGAGAGAGAGAGCGGTGAGCAGGGGAGTATGGAAAGCCATTTTTGTCAGTATTAAATAAATAAATATGGCTATGAAATAGTCCTGAAATAAATAAATGACACAATAAATATATAAACATTTAAATATAAATATATGAACCTAGTCCAATAAAATAAATACATTTATTTATTTCAAGGCACTCTTATTTCATAATGACACATTTCATAATATCCATTTGTTATATTCAAATAAATGGGGCGTGGTTATCTCACAGATTCAAACACACAGCACCCGTATGTTTGACCATTGAAATACTTGGGCGAATAAGTGATCTTGAAAATATAGACATAGATTTTGAAGTTTTAAATAGTTTGAGAGCGATTGAGCTCCGTATTCGTGTGGAAGATGTCATAAGCTTATGAAGATATGCTTGCTTGATCTGGTCTATCAACCCGAGAAATCGCGGATCTGTTTGGTGTCACATAGCATGGTTCAGAGGAGATCGATTTATCAACCTGAGAAATCGGTGATCTGTTTGGTGTGTTACCCAGCACAATTCAGAGGAGGTCTCTAAATCGTGCTTTGTGACACACCAAACAGCTCCGCAATTTCCAAAGTTGATAGATCGATCATCTCCGAATCATGCTTTGTGACACCAAACAGATCCGCGATTTCTCAGGTTGATAGACCAGTCAACACAAAGAAAAATACAAACACAAAAAAACAGTGCTCAATCGGTCTCGAACTAATGAAAACTTTGATATCTATGTCTATATTTTGAAGATCACTTATCCACCCGAGTTTTTCAATAAAGACTTCAATACGGGTGCTGTTGATTTGGTTTCTGTGAGATAACCATGCCCCATTCATTTGAATTTAACAAATGGATATTATGAAATGTGCCATTATAAAATAAGAGTGCCTTGAAATAAATGAATGTGGAATTATTAAATAAAATTCCCCTGAAATAAATAAAAGGTTTCCTTTGAAAAACACAATTATGAAATAAAAACAATTTATTTATTTTATTGGACTGCGTTAATATATTTATATTTAAATATTTATATATTTATTGTGTCATTTATTTATTTCAGGACTTATTTCATAGCCATGTTTATTTATTTAATATTGACAAAAATGGCTTTCCATAGGGGAGAAGGCGGAGCAGCACAAACCACACCGCAGCTGACATAGACCTACGCAATAGATGCGCATGTGCAAACAGCATTGTCAAGGACCAATCACTAACGTGTATTGTTTGCTCCCTTTTTTTTTAAATTAAGAGTATAAATTGACTATTTATTTGTATTATTTTCATGCACGTAATCAGAAAAGATTTTTATGCACTTAATCACAAGAAAGTTTTAGACAGTTGTTCATTCCTGTTTCTGTCGTAGAATCTTAGTTCAGTGGACGTGATGATGTCACAAATATGTTAATTAGCGTATGACTTATTTAGCAACATTTAGCTACTAGGCAGTGTCCTCTTTTTTGGAAATCAATATATGGTCACCCTAGTGTTTGCGCACTGTTGAACCTGCGCACATGCTTATTTGGGGACTTGCAAGCGGTATTATAAGGTACTCAGTCAAGGCATATCCTTTGTCACCTAGAGCAGTGGTCACCAATCCTGGTCCTGGAGATCTACCATCCAGACTATTTTCACTTTAGCCCCAATATAGCACACCTGATTCTACTAATTAGGTGGATGATGAGCTGAATTAAGCTACATTATTTGCAGTTGAAGTGAAAACTTACAGGATGGTAGTTCTCCAGGACCAGGATTGGTGACCACTGACCCAGAGGAATCACATCCAACCGTTTCACTAAAGAACTATGTAGAACTATTATAATAATTGTACAAGTAATAACTCACTTAGGAGATGACTCCAGCCATGCAGTGCGCTCTCCTGTAGCCTTGTTCAAACGCTGCACTTAAAAAAAAAAGAGTTGCGCGTCCCACCGGCCACCGGGCTACCAAACATCCTGGCATCACATATGATTTGAACGTTGATGGAATTACATTTTTTTGCGAATGATAAATGAGTTATCATTCATGGATGGTGGCTACAGACACAGTACAATCAATCACCCCAATCACATTTGGAAACCCAGCAATCTCATAAAACTGTCATTTAATCATAGTTTGCTGAGCATCATCATTTCAAAATTTAATATACCAGAAAGGGACTTCATAGTAGGGCTGGGCGGTATGACCAAAAATGTATATCACGGTATTTGTCAAAATTCTACCGGTTTCACGGTATATGACGGTATTTCTTTTTTCATGCATAATCAAGTGTTCCCAGCATTTTCTACAGTTTGAGAGAGGAATTATTGCAGTAGATTGACTTATTGTAAAATTATTCCACACTAGTAGCCTACTGTATTTTAGGGAATATACTTTGCGTGATATGCACGTTTTTACAAACGGTTCGGAGGCGCAATATATAGAAAGTTTTTTTACACACGATAACTGCAGTCATTATTTTTGTTCTGTACTGTTGTTTAAGACCACCTTTTCCTAAAGTGGGATACAACATAAATTGTATTCTATATATTACATTCTATGGAATGGCACATATTGTATATTCTCTTCACAGAGTTTCTCTCTTAACTCATCAGATCCAAATTTATAATATACAGCAGAGCGACCTAGAAAGGATATATACTTTTTAGACATTGCCCTTTATAAAAACGTTGATATTTTGGAAACTATACCATCTAGGTATGCTCATTTCGGGTAATTTTCCTGACCGACAACCGGAACTCGTTAACCGATTATTAACCGTTAACTGGTAAGATTATAAGATTCAATTGGCTTTAAATAAAAAATGTAATTGACGAGTGTCTGTAACCTGTTAAATATACAAAAAAAATTAACAGATTTGTTTTAATGTCTAAACAGCATACAGAACAGATCAACAACAGCTGCCGGGTGCACCAGCTTTGCGTATAAGTTCACTCGGGTGCAAAGTCCACACTTAATGATACGATGAAACTAGTTAGTTTCATACAAAAGCTGTGTCGATGTTTGGTTTCACCAAACTACACTGGCGTAAAGTCCACACCAACCAAAAATTTGTCGCAGAAAATTTGTCGTAGACGTTTACACTTTCTGTTTTCAATCAAAGGAAAATAGCCTTGATGCAGTGTGTACTGAGTTGTCAAATGAAAATGAAAACAGTCTGTGACAATCTGGAACAAGGTTGTTGCTTACAGGAGGCCTACTGCAAATAAGGGCTATATTTTATTAACACAAAAAAAAATGTTGATAACGCTTGCTATGCGATATACTAACTTAACAATATCTGCTGAGCGCACCCATTTCATTGAAATTACCATTTCGGTCCTCTCCGAAAATAAAGTGAGTGTTGTCAATTACTGTGTGTGTTGTTTTTAAGGTTTTATGTTCCTTTTTTATTGCTTGGCAGTACTTTTGAATATGTTGATAAACATCTGAGTCAGGTCAGACCAAATAGGAATGACTGAAAGAAAGTGTTTAAAAAGTTTCTCTAAAAGATTCTGTGAACAGTATTGGTTCCTCTCAGTGGAGTTACCAAGATGAATGCACTTAAATATTTGTCCAGGTATTTTTACAAAGCAATAAATGAATGACATGGCCTTTTCACTAAATATATTCCTGTCAGATTCCACTGCTAAAGCATCTTGGAGTTCATCAAAGGATTTGTCTGGATTATCTGGCTCATTTTTAATACCTAATATTTGTGTTCATTTCTTGATTTTGTCAATCGAGGAACTTACTAATGAGAAATTATTTCTGCTACCAAGAACTATGCAGATGTCAACAAGTATATCACAAAGGTCTGCAAGACTTGTGGAATTCAGTATAAAACTAAAGATAAACATTGCTATTCTGTATCCATCTTCCTTCTTATTGTACTATTTTCTACAAAGTAGCTTGTCACATCAAATGAATTTTACATTTATTTTTATTTTTTTTATTTATTTAACCTTTATTTAACCAGGTAAGTTGACTAAGAACTATTTCTTATTTACAGCAACAACCTGGGAGCAATTAGGGTAAAGTGTCTTGCCCAAGGACACAACAACATTTGGCTCAGTCGGGAATCGAACTGGCAACCTTCTGACTACAAGTCTGACTCCCTACCCACTGAGCCATCTGCGCCCCATGCTACATGCTACATGCTCATATGACAAATCAAATGACTTTTACATCAAATGTCATTTGATTTGATGTAAAAGTCATTTGATGTAAAAGTCATTTGATGTAAAAGTAATTTGATGTAAAAGTCATTTGTCACATCAAATGACATTTACATGCTCATATGACACAGAAATCTAGATCTGTGGAGGTAGCCTGTCAATTCACTATTTTCCAGCATTGTCTCCATAGATTGTATATAATTACTGCATGGTGCCATGTGTGACATCACCCATTGGTTTGTTAAGATCGGATTTGGGTCACTGAATTTGCCGTTACGGGCGCAGACATTTTGGTTGCGGATGTGACGATTTTAGACAAGAGGGAGGAGTGATGAAGGAGGCATAGACATTTGGGCGTTATCTGACTCTATGATCTGACTGTGACACTAGCTGAGAATTGGCAATGCTGCTTACATTCTACATTACACACATTCACTGGCAATCTGGGTGCAACTGCTGCTGAAAGCTAGCCTACCTATTTCGAGGTAAGATTTAACTTAGCTAGGTTTTAAATATATCTTTGCCCCATAGTTACAGTGTATTACTTACAAGTGGAGTCACATTCTAAATTAAATGTATCTGAAGCAGCCTGATCTCTCAGAAATCCATGAAACTGCCACGGAATCTGAACTTCAGAATCCGTGTCAGTTTAACGGAATGGGACGAAAATCTGTGGCAGATTCACGGAAAAGTCTGCAATGGGTGCACAGTGAGACCTTGCTGTTAACTCAATCTAAGCCTTACCCAAACCCTTACCCTAACCTTAACCACTCAGAAACCTTGCTGTTAACTCCATGTAACAGTATTATGTCGTAATGTATTGTTTGTAACCATGGTGATAGTGTGGAAAAAAAAGGATAGAAAAACATATTTGCAACACTTCTGCATCACGCTGGAATAGAAAAGAAAATGCATGCAAAGTGTCCACATGGATTCGAACTTGCAATCTTTGTTATGTGAGTCGCATGTTTTTACGCCGGCCCACCGTCTCCATCCTACCAACCTGCAAAATCTGCTGGAATAGAAAAGAAAATACATGCAAAGTGTCCGCATGGATTCGAACTCACAATCTTTGGTATGTGAGTTGCATGTTTATACGCCGCCCACCGTCCCCCTCCTACCAACCTGAAAAATCAACGCTATTTACATGCTGCTACGTCAACATGTGATTTCACAGAATTTTCTGCCATTCTGTGAAACTGCCACAGAGTTTGAAGTTAAGTGTCCGTGGTAGTATCACAGATTTCTAAGAGATCACGTTGATCTGAAGTTAACATGTAAATTGTCTGTAACGTTAGCTTGCCACTTATGGTACAACTGTAATTATACAATCTATGGGTACAACATGCTCATGTAAATTTTTGTTGCAAATCGAGGTGCAAAAAAAATGGTGAATACTTATCATTATCTATTGCTAATTATTAGCAAAAGTGTAACCAAGTTTCTTAGAATATTTGGTTAACTGTAATAACCACAATGGACTTGCTACTGTTCCCCCATCACTCCATATGCTCAGTTGGCGCATTTAGCCATGACATGCTTTTAAGAGCTAACATAAGCAGTAATAAGCTCATTTAACTAAGTTAAAGTTACATTAAAGAACAACAGACTGTAGATTGTATTCTCCCATATAATTAATGAACTACAGTTACATGCTAGTGTGCATATATACAGGTCCTTCTCAAGAAATTAGCATATTGTGATAAAGTTAATTATTTTCCATAATGTAATGATAAAAATTAAACTTTCATATATTTTAGATTCATTGCACACCAACCGAAATATTTCAGGTCATTTATTGTTTTAATACTGATGATTTTGGCATACAGCTCATGAAAACCCAAAATTCCTATCTCAAAGAATTAGCATATTTCATCTGACCAATAAAATAAGTGTTTGTAATACAAAAAAAAGAAAAAGTCAACCTTCAAATAATTATGTTCAGTTATGCACTCAATACTTGGTCGGGAATCCTTT
>JACXGM010024207.1:0-15882 GCA_016801145.1 Umbra pygmaea
CCATCTCGTGGACTGTATTTATTGTGCTAAAATGAAGCTGAGTTAGCACCCTTGAAATATGTTGCTCGACCGCTTCATTTACGTACCTTTTTCTGACTATATTTTGTATCTTATTCTTGGTTTCAGATAGGTGTGCATCATAAAATACACAGTAGTGGTCTGAAAGGGAGACATTTGTCACAGAAAGATTTTTTATGGGCATTCCTTTTGATATCACCAGATCCAATGTATTTCCGTGTTCATGCGTCTGTTGTGAGAACTGTTGAATCAGGCCAAAAGTGTGCAGAATGTTAATGAATTCCATAGCATACTTGTCAGCATTATTATTTACGTGAATGTGTTTAGATCACCATTAATAAGAATTTTGTCATGTTTAATGACGGTCAGTGACAGTATTTCAGAGAACTCTTGTAGGAAGGCTGGAAGTTGTTTTTGTGGTCAAAATATTGTTAACATCAAAACTGCTTTGAGAGTGAAGGCCACATATTCAAATGTTGAGAATTCTCCAAGATCAACCTTTGTACAGCTTCATATTTATATTTTTTAAGAGGCATGCTTGTTTATATATTCTTGATGAAAATAACTTCCTAGGACAAGTTGGTGTTTGTCCAAACAGGTCCTGAAACCTGGATGACTTAGGAATAGCTAATTCCAGACCTGCTGTAATATGTCCCTGTGTGAGTGTGAGCGCGTCGGTCACTGTGCCGAACTGGCATGGAATTATGAGAAATCATAAGGCAATTATTATTCCTAAACTAATGAGATGGGCTAGCAGGGACGTGTAGTATAGCTATTTCTAGATAGGCTGATTCAGACGTAGAACACAAGACCCCATGGAAACATTGCAGAGTTCATGGAGTTCATAGCATTAGTGCTGTATCTGTCGGGATGCTACGCTACCCAGTAGACTTCCATAGTACTCTGGGTTGATTATGCTGCCAGCTCATCTACAGAGCAATGCAGGGTTTTTGCTGATATCTTTTTAATCTTCCCCGGCTCTCATCCTCCAGCTGCATAAATACAACTAGTGGGTTGTGCTCATTAGGTCAGGGCACGCTGTAGCAAAGCCATCCGCAAGAAAAACAACCTTATTGGACACAGCCGGGTGTTTGAGGGCAGGAATGCCTCTTCATCATCGAGACAACGTGGTTAAAATCTAATTCTACTCCAACTGGGCTGAAGCTGCTTTGTCCGCTGTGTTTTTGAGGAATATCATACGCTTTATTATTTTTTTCCCATAGGGAAAACATTTTTTTTGGGTTCCCAGAATACCCTCATTGGTTTCACTGAGAACCATTTTGGGTTACATATACACATACAGTACATACATGTAGAACCCTGTCTACTCAATATTCTACATGGAACACAAAACATTTCTAAATTTAACCAAAGGTGGCTCTCACTGGAAACAAAACTGGTTTGTCTGGGAACCATAAAGGATACTGCTATGGGGATAACTGAATAACCTTTTTTGGGATTTTATTTTTAAGTGTATCAAATGTTTTTGTAATCCCCATACACCTTGCATGATATTGCGTGCCTCAGGAATAAATGAGGTCTGCCTGTCCTTTATTGAGAATCTCGCAAATTGCACCCTATTTCCTATCAAGTATACTACTTCTATAACATTTAATGCACTACAGATCAAATAGGGTGTGATTTGGGTTGTACCTGTGCTTTTTACTGTGGTGCCCTTGGAAATAAAATAGCATTAAATTATAAGAAATGTCGGTTTCCAAGCAATTAGTGTCACATTTCACTGGATAAAAAATCCCAGCTTTCTAGGTTTAACTGTGACATAGCTCATTAAATGGAATGCCACCACTATTCCACATAGAATTCCTGGGATCAGAAGAAGACAAGGAAGCATGTCAATGCATTATTCTTCACAGATCCATTTCCATGTTTCATAATGGTTATAATCCCTGTTTCATTTAAGACCTCCATCACTCTCTCTCTGGCGTTGTAACTTTGACATCCCTAGAGACGGGGCTTAGAAACCGCTAGCGGGTTGGACCTGACGTCTTACAGTCGTTAATGGACTATCCAAATCAACTGAATGACATTGTCTCAATGCACACTAACACCTGGAAGCCACCAAACCCGTGACACTTTCTGACTCACAGCTACCACTACTCATGCAATACCAAAGTCCTCATTTGACCGTGAATATTCTTCAAGGTATCCTGGAGATTGTCCTTCCAGAGTGTCTGAAAGCGTGGCTGAGGCCAATCCATCACCCTCTGACAGCTGTCAGGCTCAAAGCAAAAACAATTAAAGGTTCCACACACCCGGTCGACCTCCATGGATAGTCAATGAAGCACCCGACGTTTGTCCCAAACACACCCTTCGCCCTATGCAGTGCACTATTTTTGGTGAGAAGCAGAATCCTATCTAGGAAATAGGGTACCGTTAGGCATCTAGGCACAAGAGTGCAGTGCTGTGAACAACAGATTAATTAAGAGTTGCCAGGTAGGAAGAAGGATGACACAATTACAGCAACCTGCAGTACGCGGTGGATGACTCACAGGAGGTACTAGACCTGGATGATTACATGCATGTAAGTTTACACGCATCACAATGTCTTAAAGACATTACGTTTAGAACCTGCGTGCTCAGACTGTCTGCACTCTGCTGTTCCACTATATTCTGCTTCTAGTGTGTCTAGCTGGCCCACGGTGCAGACATAGAGAGGTCTGGTTTAAGTGTGTCTAGCTGGCCCACGGTGCAGACATAGAGAGGTCTGGTTTTAGTGTGTCTAGCTGGCCCACGGTGCAGACATAGAGAGGTCTGGTTTTAGTGTGTCTAGCTGGCCCACGGTGCAGACATAGAGAGGTCTGGTTTTAGTGTGTCTAGCTGGCCCACGGTGCAGACATAGAGAGGTCTGGTTTTAGTGTGTCTAGCTGGCCCAAGGTCCAGACAAAGAGAGGCCTAGTTTTAGTGTGTCTAGCTGGCCCACGGTGCAGACATAAAGAGGCCTGGTTTTAAAGTGTCTAGCTGACCCAAGGTCCAGACTTAGAGACCTGGTTTTAGTGTGTCTAGCTGACCCACAGTGCAGACATAAAGAGGCCTGGTTTAGTGTGTCTAGCTGACCCACGGTGCAGACATAGAGAGGTCTGGTTTCAGTGTGTCTAGCTGGCCCACGGTGCAGACATAGAGAAGCCTGGTTTTAGTGTGTCTAGCTGGCCCACAGTGCAGACATATAGAGGTCTGGTTTTAGTGTGTCTAGCTGGCCCACGGTGCAGACATAGAGAAGCCTGGTTTTAGTGTGTCTAGCTGGCCCACAGTGCAGACATATAGAGGTCTGGTTTTAGTGTGTCTAGCTGGCCCACGGTGCAGACAAAGAGAGGTCTGGTTTAGTGTGTCTAGCTGGATCACGATGCAGACATAGAGAGGTCTGGTTTAGTGTGTCTAGCTGGATCACGATGCAGACATAGAGAGGTCTGGTTTAGTGTGTCTAGCTGGATCACGATGCAGACATAGAGAGGCATTGATTCTGTCAAGCAAAGCTTGTTTATCTCTGCTTGGGAAAACCAGACTACCGGACATTCATGTTCCCTGTGTACACTACAGTGATTTAGACCTAAAACTAAAACAAACCCATTTCTTAATTTTTGCTTCCCCCCTCATTTTTCTCCCATCCAAATCGGTCTTGTCCATTTCCCACTGACCCTGCCTTGTCGGCAGCTCCAGAACTCCTTGGACAGATGTTGGATGGCGATGGGCACCTACATGATTCACCCAACCACATGTTGCAGAGCCGGCCGATTATTTTCACACTGCTCATCCAACATGGAAGGCTTTAGTCAGATTATGTATGGGATGATTACACTCACCAACTATACGTCAATGATTAAACTTACAGGTGGCCGATTTGCGTACAAGGAGTCACTGGAGAGCGATGTGGCAAGGTAGATTATCCGACGTATCTATCCCAAATCCCAGGGAACGCTATTCCAATTTGCGCTGCCTCGTGATGGGGGTCCGAGCAAAGTTGGAGAAGCTCTGGGCAAAGTCAAAGAAGCTCCGGGCAAAGTCAGAGAAACAAAGTAACCCAATTGTAACACTAACCCCATTTGTAAGTTCTACCCTAAACCTAACCACTTAGCCAAATTTAGCTTGTTGCTTGTGGGTACCTGCTAAACATGTTGTGGGGACTGATTTCTTAGGTTTTACCCTGTTAGTGGGGAGTTGTGGCCCCTATGGATCTAACACACAAAATTTGGATGAGTCAGTAGCATGTCCTTGTTTTGGCAGCCCTGCCATATAGCCTGGGGTTTAGAACACATGCTGTTACTCAGTGTGTTGTCGTACTCACGTCAAGGACTCAACATGAATCGGACTTGAGTTATGATTGCAATTACTTGTGACTTGATATAGACTCCACCTGCAGAGACTCAAACTTGGACGCTAGATTGTATGATGCATACTTCAAAATCAAAGACACAACAGCAGTTGTCCTAGTGATCAAATGTGAAAAGAATTACCAGAATGTCTTTCCACTCCTGAATCAAATAAAAGGCTTCGGACGGAAGATTTGTGACGTGTCTACATCACTCACTGCTGTTCCCTGTTTTGCTCATTGACACTATCTATTCATTTGTGTTTCCAGGAGGCTTACAATGACAATGCAATCAAAACCGCAAGCATTGATTTATGGACCATATTTGTCTCTAACAGCTTTTGGAAAGCCATTGATTCCAGACAATCTTCTTTCCAAGGTACAAGTACTGCAGGAGGATCATTGACAAGCTACTTCATCAGTAAAAGAAACAGTCAATTGAAGTGATTGATAACCAGTTTTATGTGTGGTAGTAGATGGGGCATTACTTGTGCATTCTGTATGATGAATCAGGCTGACATTTCGTACAATTGGACCATAAAACCCAGTGTGAGTATGTGGGCGTGATCCAAAATGACGCTATGTTGAATACATAGAACACCACTTTTAACCCAGAGCAAGGGCATAGATGCAGGGGGGGACAAAACCCCCAACCCCACAATATTAGAAGGTAATGTGTCCCCCCCCCCCCAATAATGACATCTGTTATGGTTCCCTCCAAGTATCAAACTCATTCTTAAACCCTGGGCTCTGGATGTAAGCAGTGAACTAAATTAGCTAAATGCAATATTGTTTTAAGCAATGGCTTCCATATTTTTTCTACTTTAACTTTGCCATACATGGAGCCTTTTTAAACTTTTTCACTGCATAGGAAACATCCACAGACTGGAGAATAGTGTCCAAGAACTTAGGTTAAAGTTCAATTCAGGAATGAGAGAGGTTTCCCCAAGACAGCCTGCTGGTGCACTTCTGTTGGATATTGATCAGAACAGCAAAGAAATCTCTCAGTCGATTGGTAGATGCACTTGTGGTAAGTGAAACAGACTGCCCATTAACGCATCCCGAGAACAATTAAACACCTTAAATCTACTATTTTCTTTAAACGTCTTCTCTTTGAATGCAGAAAAACTACAAATTATATTGGCTTCAGCAGAATATAATGAGAGTGGAGCAGAGGTCTGTTCCAAGGAAACAAGGAAACCATTTAATTTGACCCCATTTTTCTCTGTATAATTGATATCCAGTTCACAGAAACTCCCACTAGACGCGAGACAGTCAATGTTAAGATGTTTGTCTTAAAAAAGCCCATCTGATGCCATTCTGGCTCCGATTATGCTGCTTGTGCAACTGGAAAATCTATTCCAAAAGCCTTACATGCCAGACAAAAACAGACTATCCAGACAGCTCCATGATGAAGCTCAAAGGCAGCTAAGCCAAGACAAGGAGTAGTGTGCATCAAGGCAAATCAACCTAGTTCTACCAACCGTGATCAGAACCAATAACATAGATAACTGTGAGTCGGTGACTTTACCATACATAATTTCTTCCAGGGCCTTAAAACACATGTAGAATATATATGTCAAGGTTGGACATTAGTGTCTAAAAGTATTTTCAACTCATTTACTTTTAATCAGTTGACTTCTCATAGGCAACGTATAAACATTCAGACCAGTTTTGAATACTGAAAACAATGGTCTCAACCAATTAGATCATCTCTGCAAAAGATTTACTGTGATCACAAAAATCTGAGTTTGTCCGGCTGTGTAAATGTAGAAAAGTGAGATAAGTCTGAACATTTGCAAGAGCATGCAACTGTCCCCTATATACTTATTGCCTATCCTAGAGCCCTCATCCTCAACTCTAGACCTCAAAGCGAGTTCCACTTTTTCATTGCAACCCTCAATCTGGGACTTATTTAGACCTGGGACACCATATGAGTCCAATTAAAGTTGAGGTAGAACAGACAACCAGCAGGCTCAGGACCCCATAGGGTTAGAGTTAAATACCCCTGCTCTAGAACATGTCCGCTAGCATATGTCCCCTGTCGTCAACCTCGTATCATCTGTTCACTAGCACATGACCCGTGTCATCTCAAACATGCCCCTAGCACCTGTCCCCTGTCCCCTAGCACCTTGTCCCTCGTCCCCTAGCACATGTCCCCTGTCCCCTATCACATATACCCTGTCCCCTAGCACATGTCTCCTCGCACATATACCCTGTCCCTTAGCACATGTACCATAGCACATGTCCCCTGTCCCCTATCACATACAGTGCCTTGCGAAAGTATTCGGCCACCTTGAACATTTCGAACATTTCAGGCTTCAAACATAAAGATATAAAACTGTAATTTTTTGTGAAGAAGCAACAACAAGTGGGACACAATCATGAAGTGGAACGAAATTTATTGGATATTTCAAACTTTTTTAACAAATAAAAACTGACAAATTGGGTGAGCAAAATTATTCAGCCCCTTTACTTTCAGTGCAGCAAACTCTCTCCAAATGTTCAGTGAGGATCTCTGAATGATCCAATGTTGACCTAAATTACTAATGAGGATAAATAGAATCCACCTGTGTGTAATCAAGTCTCCGTATGAATGAACTTGCTCTGTGATAGTCTCAGAGGTCCGTTGAAAGCATAGAGAGCATCATAAAGAACAAGGAACACACCAGGCAGGTCCGAGATACTGTTGTGGAGAAGTTCAAAGATGGATTTGGATACAGAAAGATTTCCCAAGCTTTAAACATCCCAAGCAGCACTGTGCAAGTGATAATATTGAAATGGAAGAAGGATCAGACCACTGCAAATCTACCAAGACCTGGCCGTCCCTCTAAACTTTCAGCTCATACAAGGAAAAGACTGATCAGAGATGCAGCCAAGAGGCCCATGATCACTCTGGATGAACTTCAGAGATCTACAGCTGAGGTGGGCGAGTCTGTCCATAAGACAACAATCAGTCGTATACTGCACAAATCTGGCCTTTGTGAAAGAGTGCAAAGAAGAAAGCCATTTCTGAAAGATATCCATAAAAAGTGTTGTTTAAAGTTTGCCACAAGCCACCTGGGAGACACACCAAACATGTGGAAGAAGGTGCTCTGGTCAAATGAAACCAAAATCAAACTTTTTGTCAACAATGCAAAACGTTATGTTTGGCGTAAAAGCAACACAGCTCATCACCCTGAACGCACCATCCCCACTGTCAAACATGGTGGTGGCAGCATCATGGTTTGGGCCTGCTTTTCTTCAGCAGGGACAGGGAAGATGGCTAAAATTAATGGGAAGATGGATGGAGCCAAATCCAGAACCATTCTCGAAGAAAACCTGATGACTGGGACGGAGATTTGTCTTCCAACAAGACAATGATCCAAAACATAAAGCAAAATCTACAATGGAATGGTTCACAAATAAACATACCTAGGTGTTAGAATGGCCAAGTCAAAGTCCAGACCTGAATCCAATCAAGAAACTGTGGAAAGAACTGAAAACTGCTTTTCACAAACGCTCTCCATCCAACCTCACTGAGCTCGAGCTGTTTTGCAAGGAGGAATGGGCAAGAATTTCAGTCTCTCGATGTGCAAAACTGATAGAGACATACCCCAAGCGACGTACAGCTGTAATCGCAGCAAAAGTTGGCACTACAAACTGTTAACATAAAGGGGCTGAATAATTTTGCACGCCCAATTTTTCAGTTGTTTATTTGTTAAAAAAGTTGCACTGTATACCCTAGCACATGTTCCTTAGCACATGTCCCCTGTCCCCTATAACATATACCCTGTCCCCTAGCACATGTTCCCTAGCACATGTCCCATGTCTCCTAGCACATAACCCCGTCCCATAGCACATGTCCCCTGTCCCACAGCACATGTCCCTTAAACTTGTCCCCATCCCCTAGCACCTGTCCCCTCTCCTATAGCACATCCCCTGTCCCCTAGCACGTCTCCTATCACATGTCCCCTGTCCCATAGCATATGTCCATGTCCCCTAGCACATGTTCCCTGTCCCCTAACACATGTCTCTTGTCCCCTTACACATGTCTCCTGTCCCCTAGCACATGTCCCTGTCCCCTAGCACATGTCCCTTGTCCCCTACACATGTCCCCTGTCCTCTACACATGTCCCCTGTCCCCTAGCATATGTCCCCTGTCCCCTACACATGTCCCATGTCCCCTAGCACATATTCCCTGTCATTTGCACATGTCCATGTCCTCTAGCACATATCCCCTGTCACATAGTACATGTCCCCTGTATCCAAGCACATATACCCTGTCCCATAGCACACGTACCCTGTCTCTTACACATGTCCCCTGTTCCCTAGTATATGTCCACTGTCCCCTACACATGTCCCATGTCCCCTAGCACATATATCTTGTCCCATAGCACACATACCCTGTCCCCTAGCACATGTCCCCTGTCCCATAGCATATGTCCATGTCCCCTAGCACATGTTCCCTGTCCCCTAACACATGTCTCTTGTCCCCTTACAAATGTCTCCTGTCCCATAGCACATGTCCCTGTCCCCTAGCACATGTCCCTTGTCCCCAACACATGTCCCGTGTCCTCTACACATGTCCCATGTCCCCTAGCACATATATCTTGTCCCATAGCACATATACCCTGTCCCCTAGCACATGTCCCCTGTCCCCTACACATGTCCCATGTCCCCTAGTATATGTCCACTGTCCCCTACACATGTCCCATGTCCCCTAGCACATATATCTTGTCCCATAGCACACATACCCTGTCCCCTAGCACATGTCCCCTGTCCCCTAGCACATGTCCCCTGTCCCCTAGCACATGTCCCATGTCCCCTAGCACATATTCCCTGTCTCATAGCACATGTCCTCAGTCCCTTACACATGTCCCCTGTCCCTTACACGTCCCCTACACATATCTCCTGTCCCATAGCACATATCCCATCCCATAGCACATATCCACTGTCCCCTAGCACATATCCCCTGTCCCCTAGCACATATCCCATGTCCCCTAGCACATGTCCCATGTCCCCTAGCACATGTCCCATAGCACATATCCCCTGTCCCCTAGCACATGTCCCCTGTCCCATAGCACATGTCCCCCTGTCCCCTGTACATATCCCCTGTCCCATAGCACATGTCCCCTGTCCCATAGCACATGTCCCCTGTACCCTACACATGTCCCCTGTCCCCTACACATATCCCCTGTCCTCTAGAACATGTCCCGTCCCCTAGCACATGTCACCTGTCCCCTACACATGTCCCATGTCCCCTAGCACATATCCCCTGTCCCATAGCACATACCCCCTGTCCCCTACACATGTCCCCTGTACCCTACACGTCCCCTGTCCCCTACACATATCCCCTGTCCCATAGCACATATCCCCTGTCCCCTAGCACATGCCCCCTGTCCCCTACACATGTCCCCTATCCCATAGCACATGTCCCATGCCCCCTACACATGTCCCCTGTCCATTAGCATATGTCCCCTGTCCCCAACACATGTCCCCTGTCCATTAGCACATGTCCCCTGTCCCCTACACATGTCCCTTGTCCCAAAACACATCCCCTGTCCCATAACACATGTCCCCTACACTTGTCCCCTGTCCACTACACATGTCCCCAGTCCCCTACATATGTCCCATAGCACATGTTGCTTGTCCCATAGCACATGTCCCTTGTCCCATAGCACATGTCCCCTACACATGTCCCCTGTCCCCTACACATGTCCCCTCTCCACTAGCACATGCCCCCTGTCTCCTATACATGTCCCCTGTCCCCTACATGTCCCCTGTCCCCAGCACCTGTCCCTCATCCCCTAGAACATGTCCCCTGTCTCCTACACACATCCCCTGTCCCCTACACATATCATTATGGCCCATAGCACATATCCCCTGTTCATTAGAACCAGTCCTTGCTGACAGTAACACATTCCCTGTTCAGCACTAGAACAGCACACATTTTCTATGTGCTCCTAATGTCTGAAGGAAGCAATTCATTCCAATTGGCATCCTTATTGCTTCTATAGTCCTCTACTTTTGCCCAGAGACCTGCACAAATGATTGCACTACATTGAAAATAGGGTGATACTTTTGACACGGCCCATTGTGAGCTAAGGCCTCGCGCTTCATTATATTAATTGTTCTAAGCCCAGAAATATCAGCACAATTATACTTGTCTCAGCAGTGCTGTACAATGTATTATTGATCAAAACTGTTCTCTCTTCAAACGACATCCTAGATGGCTTGGAGCAGGATGGGAAGAAAGGCGAGAGCTAAAGAGGTAGACGGATGTGCTGCGGAGAAAACACATTTCCTCTTCTTAGGTCTGGCTGTGACAAAGTTACCCAATTTCCTCATCTCCCGTTTGTCACTTCAGCTGGCTCAGTTTAGCTAACTGACAACGCATGAAGACCCATGGCTGGCAGGTAACACCATCTCTTGGCTAACAAGACTTGTCTTCTCCCTGTAGAGAAATGTTCTGGTGAGTAGATGAGGGAACGTTTTTTTTGCACTTTACAGAGTTATTAGTCTATATCACTGGTATGAATCACACTGGTGAAGCACATAACCGACCTTTCATCAACACTAATCTACGGTACTCCAGTATCTTCTGTCATAAACAGCACAATGTCGTCTTGTTTTTCAGCTGGTCATTAAAGCAGCATTAGCAGGAAGTATGAAAGACGATGCACATCCTGTCCTCTTCAGAGAGACGGTTCTCAACTCTACACCCCAGCTGTACACACTGATGGGGGAATACATTGCATCTCTCACTCCCCATCTGCCATTAGGGCCTCCGTGTACCTTTCCCCATACACAACTGAAAATGATAGCTCTGCCGTCCTGCACCAGATGAGCTGACATTAAGGCCTCAATGTACCTATTCCTTACTTAGACACCTCCGTGCTCTCGCCTGTTAGGCTATTTACCTCCCATTGACTTAATTTATGTCTGGGCTTTAAAGTACTATTGAGCCCCAGGTTGACAGGACGCAATAACATGAATAATCCGTTGGAAGCTCCGGTCACACCGATACAGTAAGAGACCTCAATCATCATTTCGCATTGCTTTTACCGGGTGGCGAGAATTCAAAAACGCTGAATCGCTGAGGCCTTTCACTCCGAAATTGAATCAGTTTTGACACATATTTCAAGCATTCATCTTTTTATGATGCATTTTACTTAAAGGTGTTCAAACGATCTGGGTTCAGCCTTCCAAACGTATAATCACACGGAGAAATGTATTGACCTCTGGCATTTCCAGCTTTTTTTTTGGTGTGTAAAGTAGGCTGCATTATACACTTATATTTCCCTCAGAGGCTCTTTGGTTACTGCGAGTGAAGTAGCAGTCATTACACACATGCTTAGTATAATGGAGATCCTCCATTGAAAATGGAAGCCGTTGCTAATTCATAAGCCTCCTTGGTTGGGTGCAGGATTTCCTGAGACACACCTCCAGTCGGCCCTCTGGCTGATCATGGATTCTAATGAATTTAAAGTTTGCTTCATATGAGCTGGAATACTAGTGTTGTAATTCATTTTCAAAGCTTTGCAAATTTTTTCAAAATGAGACAAAGACTTTGTTCAGCTATCCCTCCTTTAGCTCGTTATCTTGAGTCATACTCCCACCTCATGGGTCCGTTGGACTTTTAAAGGCATAATCCACTCTCAGAAAACACAAATCAAATCCCCTGTAAATTTGGTGAAAAAAACAGTTTTATCTGTGGGTTATGATCAAGTCATATTTAAGCTTGTTAGATTGTGTTCTGTCTCCTACCAAATACAATGCTTTGTTTGTGCATGCAAGGATTTCCATAGACCTTAATGGTACTCTAATGCAGCAGGTTTTGTTTAATCACCTAACCAGCCAAGCGGTGAACTTTTATTTTCTTAATTTTCCTCACTGCCTTTACAAAACATATTTGAGGGAAGATCTCCCTGTTTCTTTTGTGGCCAATGTGAATGTATTGATTGATGATTCGTACTGACCTGTTGCAGGAACTTTCATGTAACATTTCACTGCATCTTTTTTTACCTGTCGTATAAAGGACGATTCAACTTTAATTTGGCCGGGAAAACAAATCCTGCTAAAAGAGTCAAAGTCTCAAGCTCCAGAGACTTACACTCTGGTCCATCTGGGCCGGTGTTTTCCCCAGCGGTAACCCAAACCCATTGGACTGGTACCACTCAGTCCATTGCTCATTTCAGACAAGTCATTCAGGCTTCCCGAAATGAGAAGACCTGGAGGCAATGGGCTTCAACGAATCATCAGCATCAACTCTGTCTGATGTCTCAATGTCGCACAAATGGCTTTTTATTTTCACCTAGCTGATGGTTTTTGGTCATGCTTCACGCTTATCTATAAGCTATAATTAGGCCGTTATTTGAGTATAAGTTGGTCATATCTTATGGCGATTCTGGTCTCTGTAATGATTTGCTCAAACTAAAGGCTTCAGAAAAACAACAGCATTTTTTTTACAACTCACTAGTACGTCACACTATGAACTGTGCGCTGTAAAGTGCATAGGACGTAGGGATGGGACGGTATGAAAATTTCATATCACGATTATAGTGACCAAAGTTATCACGAATATCAATATTATCACGGTTTTGTTAAAATGAGATGGAAATGTAAAAAAACTGATACACATACTGAAAACATTTCAACAAGTTTTATACTTGAAAATCAGCAACAACAAAAAAATACAATTGGTAGCTATGTGCATCTTTACTATAGTCTACCATTTAGTACTACAGCCTAGTATCCAATGTGATATCATTATGAATTCCCCAATAATTGACGATTGATAATCTTGTTTTAACATCTGCTGAAGTAAACAAAAGGGAGTTAACAGGATGCTCTGAATTTGAATTTGACTGTGTTGTAATGGCATATTGATGTAACACATTCATTACATTCATTGCTAATCATTTGATTTATTGTGATGGCAAACAGAGTATCATCAATAAAATATATATGCTATAAAAATAGTCCTATTCCTGATATTTGGTAGACTACCAGTTGCTGGCAGGAATATTTTTTGCCTTATAGGCTAATGTTAACTTACATGGTGGCTTGAGTACTGTGCAAGTATACTGTGACTATCTCTGTGGTTGGTTCCCATTGCCTGCGATTTTGCATCTCTTAGATGAAGGGATGGTGTTGACCGTGCGTTAGTGAAGAAACATTTTTTTTCAGATGTCGGGAGCGACAGATGCAAGGCATAGCGAGTCGCTTGCGTTGGAATGCATTGTGTGACTTTGGTGAGGGTGACCAGCACACACATCGTTTGAATGTTTGGATTTGGTTAAACAGCAATGTATTTGAACTATATTTGCAAATACGTTATTTATATTAATTATATGAAATAAATGAACACGTCTAAACTTATCTTATTTTCTATTTTGCCTGTAGCTTTTTATGTGCGCACGATAGACTGCTTAATTAAAGGTACAATTGTAATATCAATCAAAACAATAACAAAATACATACTTTGCATTAAAAGCAAACATCACTATACATATATTATATATATTTCTTAGTTGTGTACTTACATTATCCTAAATGTTTCCACTAACTTTCAAATCCAGAGAAATTTTTAATATAATTCGAAGACACGGAACGTTTCATTTTGTCGCCCATAAATGGCGTCATATAACCTGTGGCTGTTCTAGTTGTTCTAAGTTCCAGGGAGCCGCCAAACATAACGTGAATTAAGTTATAATTTTTTTAACAATATATTTCTTTGTCAATGAACATTTTTTCTGCCTGAGACGCTAGATTGGAAGGTTGTCATTGACGACGATAACAAAACCCATG
Source organism: Umbra pygmaea (assembly GCA_016801145.1). Classification (NCBI taxonomy): domain Eukaryota; kingdom Metazoa; phylum Chordata; class Actinopteri; order Esociformes; family Umbridae; genus Umbra; species Umbra pygmaea. The sequence continues at coordinate 14,135 of JACXGM010024207.1, forward strand.
ATCCCACGCAACCTCCCGACGTCATCCAAGTACATCTTTTGCTATTGTTTTGATTGAGAGCCCCCTGGCGGCCAGAAATTACATATTGCACGTTTAAGTCTGCTGTAGAATTGCAACCAGCGAACAAACTACTGAATAAAAGTAACTCCACGACGCCTGACTCTTGAGTTGGTGGAAAGAATTGTTCAAAAGTAATACATGGCACCACACTACACCTGCAGTAATTAATTAATAATACAATACATTATCCCTTAAATGTCACTCTTAAAATGTTGAACATGTTCGTTCGTCTTGGCTCAAATCTACTTGCTGTATAACTTTTCTTCCGGAAGCTTTGCGTTAATTACAAGTGAGATAATGAAATATTTAACCTCAAATCAAGATTTTGTTGTCCAATAATTTGCCCAAGTTAGTTTTGTTATTGAAGTAAAAGTTTATGCATTCGCAGTGGCTGGTTATCACGAAGATGACAGATTTGACGTGTTTCCCCCTTTTGCAGCGACTTTCCTCATGCAAGATCTGCAGACAGGGTGCCCATCCTCGATTAAATTGCCCTCATGACTCTTGTAATCATAGATATCCATAATAAAGGCTAGATCTCTCGTCCGCGCTGCTGGCCAATGGAGGTCGACGTCCGCACCTGGCGGCCATCTTGCCACAGACAGCTCGCTTACTCATAACATTGTTTGTTAATGGTGCATGTACTTTCAAATAACCATAACTTACTCAATTTTCTATCGATTTTCAAACGGTTTGGATTGTTAAAAATCTCAGAGATGTAGTTATGACACTACATCATTTTTGAAAAAATTGCATATTATATATAAAGCATCCAGGATAATATCCACGTTAATAACATTTGTAAGAAACTGAACCGTTTGTAAATCCTTCAAGATTTTAGCGAGATTAGAGTATTTGTGATCACTCACCTTACATCAGGTACCATACAGCCCATCAAGCTTGCCTGTGACAAGATGGCCACCGGCGATGACGTTAAAGACTCCGCCCTAAGCAGTGCTTGAAGTGGGAAGAAAAAGGTGCCGGTACTCTCTTGCATTGGCAAATCATTAACATTTGAGATTTCTTCAGTGAAAAACAAAACTTGGAGATATTGCTGGTACAACAACAATTTATTGTTATTCATAACAACATAAATGTATTTATTTAAACAAGCTGTGTGTGTGTATCCCTTGAAAAACACTCAAGCCATTCATGTGTTTTGTTACTCGCGTTATTGTTGACATCGGTGTCATTGACTAAGGTAACATTAAGGTTGGTAGCTGCAGACTCTTCATTGCTAGCAGTTCCACTCACATCAACCTTCAAGGTCTAAGGGGTTTTTATTATATTATTATTAATTATTATTATTTTAGGTCTGCCTGTCACAAAGATTACCTTTTGGCCTCTGGAAAGGTCATACTTTGACCTACAGTAAAGTGCCTTATGGTTTTGGACTCAGCAGACCCATGGCTACAACATGGATTAATGAAATCCAACATCCTGGATCATTTAATTTTATGTTTTATTAAATATTTATCCCCAATAAAGTAAAAAAATATACATATGTATATTTCGTTTATTTGTGTAAAAGCATGTAAACCATGACGAATAAGGCTTTTTAATGCATATTGTCAAGCCCCCAGGGCTCCTGGACCGGTGTGCAAAGTTTGGAGGCCATACAAACTAGTCAACATCAAAATGCTGCACCCATTTCTTACAATATTTCTATACGTTTTTGAAATCCCAGC
>JACXGM010024209.1:0-15834 GCA_016801145.1 Umbra pygmaea
TTGTTCCTCTTCAACCTGAGGTTCGACTATCGGCCGAACCCTCCTTTCCAGCACCTTAGAGTAGACTTTACCAGGGAGGCTGAGAAGTGTGATACCCCTGTAATTGGCACACACCCTCTGGTCCCCCTTTTTGAACAGGGGAACCACCACCCCAGTTTGCCACTCCTTTGGCACTGTCCCAGACTTCCATGCAATGTTGCTCAGCATATACATATCAATACATATGTATGCATACTTCACACTTCAATAAATGATTAAAACGAACACCACATCACGAACGTATTGATTATGTAATGGATTAAAAGTAGCCCAATGCAGGAAACTGGGCTCATGACGCGGACGATGGCAGTGTGAAACAGTGCACTGGACAGCACCATGTGGTCAGAATTAAAAACAAAATATGCATAATCAGAACTGTGCATAGTTCACACTGTGATCGAGTCCAGACCTTTTTCATTGTTCAGTGCCACAAGAACAAGAGGTATTACATTATTCACAATTTCACATTGAGTCCAGACCTTCATGCCTTCAGTATGAAGGTCTAGCTACGCAAGACTAGGAGGGCTAAACCGGGGCTATTGATAATTATGACAGGGCTATAGCCCACCTTAGCCCCAGTGCAGCGCAGTCACTGGTTGTGATGTGATTGGTGTTGTGACATCTATACATAAATTAGCTTGTAGATAATGCTTCTTGACTTAACTTGAGAGTTTTTGATCAAATAAATTCATAAGAACAATTAGTTAGAAAATAACAAGATTTGTCAATTAAAAAATGAATAAAAATGTATTTGTTGTTAGACTACCACTGCCTACACGGCCCACAAGATGGTGACGCTCCTAGGCCCACTCCTGTGTCTGGTCACTGAACAGTCAAAGCAGTCACTCAAGGGGGTTTTCAGCCCCCACCTTTGCTCTCAGTGTGTGCTGCTGGTGGAGCAATGATACTGAGCCAAAATGATTCCTCTACTAGGAAGGGGCAAAATTTGGTTATTGGCACACAGTTATCCTATTCTAACAGAGAGCTCTCTCTCTCTCGCTCTCTCTCTCCCAAAGAGGCTTATTGTTTTGGTTATTTATTTATTCGATTAAATTTTATTTATTTTCCATTTTATTTATTGTTTTTGGTTGTTTTGTTTTCCAGTTCCAGTGTTAAATATTCTTTAGAAATAAAGGTTTATTGAAAAGGTGTTCCTGCATTATTATGCCATCATCATTATATTTGATGAAGATAATCGTTTATCGAAATCATTTCTGGGACAAAATTTGTTATTGTGACAGGCCTAGTTGGCATCTGAGTCAAAGTGGAGCTCTGTGCCCGTTACTGATCCAGCCACAGACCCATCCATCTGGTCCGTCAAGAGTCACTCATCTTATCAGTCCATAAAACCTTTGAAAAATCTGTCTTCAGATATTTCTTGGCCCAGTCTTGATGCATCAACTTATGTGTCTTGTTCAGTGGTGGTCGGCTTTCAGCCTCCTTTTCGTTGGCCACTTCTCTGAGCACTTCGTACCTCTGGGCACTCCAGGTAGGTCGCAATTCTGGAAGAGGACAGCAGTGGAGGATAATGGGTTCCTGGTAGCTTCACGTTTGAGCCTTCTAAAATCTTTGGCAGTTAATTTGCATATTTGTTTCTCAACAAGTTACTTGCGACACTGTTGACAGTTTGCAACACTGTACGTTTGATGGTTCTGTGATCACGCATTGGAGCATCATCAAGCAAAAGATATATTAGAATATGAGGCAGTTTGCATCAAAACAGCAGCTCTGGGAGGCTATTCTGACATCCTGCAAAGAAATTCAAGCAGAAATTCTATAAACTCACAAGTTCAATGGATGCAAGAATTGTGAAGGTGATATAAAATCAGGGGTCCTATGTACAAACACCATTCTGAGTTAGGTAAAATTTCATTTGAATACTGTTACGTCCCCAGTCTAAGTGTAATGGATTTCAGTATGCCCTGTTCTGTGTTGGGGTTCTGTGTGTGTTTGTTTATTGTTTATTTATTTACTTGGGACAGTGCACATTAATCAACAATCTTACACTTCTGTACAGACTGTAAATGCTATAGCCCTAGAATGTCAAAGTCAAAGTTGTTTATTTATCATATGCATCGAATAACATACATCATCCTATGCAGAGAAATTCTTTTGACATGGCACGGCGCATCTATGCAGTGGGAATTACAACAATATAAAGAATTTTTAAAATAATAATGACAATAGTAATAAAAATAATAAAACGATATGTACTGAGCAGTGATCTGGAAAATGTACAACAGTAGAAGTAGTAAATATTATAGATTTGGCATGGAAAATTGCTTTTAAAGGTGCATTTGAATTCTGCTACATCAGATGTAGAGAGCATAAACTGACCAGAGAGTGTTAGTGCTCAACAGACGATTTGCGATCAGTATGTGTGTTCCCTGTTGAGCAGCCGAATGGCCTGGGGGAAGAAACTGTCATTGTGAGGTTATTATAATGCGTTTTCATTTTGGGAAGATAGTGAAGGCCTAGGTGTAAAATGCACGGCCCGCCACTGGTATGAATTAATATCACACCTTCTTGAATGTAATGGCGTTATATTTTAAAATACATAAATACTATGCAAAATTACAAAAATAATCAGAATACTTACCAAGGTTGCTACTATGGTCTCAGTCTCTACATGAGCAAGATTCGGAACGCTGTCTATGCAAATGGTAGCAGATTTCTTCAGGCGCGGCTAACATAAAATTACCGCTTTCAGAGAGGTTGCTCACATCACATCTACGTCATCAAGCTCAGCTTGAGGCTGCGCAGTACGCTCGGCTATCATTTAAAAAGTTATTCTATTTGGCTTCATGCTCTCTCCGTTAAAATGAATGAGATCATTCCATCCAGTTCTTAAAACATCCATAGCCGTCACCGGCCTCACACTCCAGTACAGTAGGTGGCAGTATATGTACCTCCCAGACGGTTGCGAACTGCCATTAAATTTACAGAAGAAAAGATGTTGAGAACACTCTGCCCATGCTCTCTACCTTACGTAAAGTAATTATCTAAATAAACGTGCCCATGGCCTCATTAGTCGAAGGAACTCTGCAACACTATTCCAATGTACATTAAGGTAAGAGTAAGATTTGATCACTTAGTGTTACGCATTTTTAAACTAGGAATTCTAGCTACACATTAGCTACTACTAACTAGCTACATAGTATTACTTACTGTACCTAGCAAGATTGACAGGGTTGCCAACTTTGGGACGTTGGCTGGCGTGAGACTCCGTAAAATTTTTGTTAACACTTTTGTTAACCCTAACCCTAATTTTAGAAATGTCAGTCCTTGTTTACTCTAATATAAATCCTGATTTATGCAACAAAAAAAACGAATAGAATGGAAACGCTTATATTTTTACTGCTGAAAGCGTGAGAATCACGCCAGATGCGTGAGAGTTGACAACCCTGAGATTTAACAGCCACAAATAGAAGATATTTAATAGATAAATGACAACGTTGATTGTAGATATATAAGTGTGTTTTACTGTTATTGCTTAACATTATTGAATTTACTTGAAGATATGAAGTTTTATAAATTAAACCATGGGAATTTATATGGAGTTGACCCCTTCCCCCCTGCAGCTACCCCTCTGCAAGGCTTTCCACAATAATTTTAAGTGTGTGTGTGGGAATTTGTGCCCATTCAACCAAAAGAGCATTTGTGAAGTCAGGCACGGATGTTGGATTAGAATGAAGGTTCCACTTAATCCCAAAGTTTTTCAGTGGGGTTGAGGTCAGGGCTCTGACTGTGCAAGTCACTGGTTTCTCTACACCAGACTGTTCAAACATGTTTTTTGTGGTGCTCAGGGTGTGCCAGTAAATAAATCGAGTTGATTGGATAATAAAACGGTGTACTTTGTGTGGCGATACTATGCACAGCATTCTTCCTTAAATAGCTACATAGCTATATATGAAGTGTTAGAGCAGGATTTCTTTCAACAGTGGTGAATTTCAATTTTGATAAAGTATAATTTATTGGTAATATCCAACCATACATTTTGAGCTGGAATACAGTGAGGAAACAATATGGGATGGGCTCCTGGCCCTAGATTGTATATTTACTGGATGGAGCCAGGTGTGACGTAACCCATTGGATTGTGAAGATCTGAATTAGGTCATCGAAGTTGCCATTACGGGCGCAGACATCTTGGTTGCGGATGTGACGATTTTAGACGAGAGGTAGTAATCTAGCTAGCTAACTGGTATTAATTGGGATTCTAATGAAAAAGAGTATTAAAACAAAATGTAAAACAAACTGTAACGTTACTTACCGAAAAAATTGAACGGCCAACACCTTTGAGTGTCTTGTCGTACAACGGAATGCCGTAGCCACCCCCTAAATGCTCCTTTGCTTTATCGCCAATTTTAAAATCAACGAGACCATGATTAAAAAAGAGATTGAGATCATATATACTCATTATGAAAGTTTTTACTGAGGTAATAAATCACGTGAGATATGTCTCTCATTCACTATTACAGAAACAATTTATTTTGCAACCAGACGTATCGCCCCCAGTTGGAATTCAGATAGAATGCAGGTTTAAGGCACTTCCTCATTTGCGTCTATTTGCCAAACCAGATTCTCACCCTGTGCTCCTGCCCAATGTTATAGGTTGAATCGGTCAAGCTCTCAATGGCTACAGAGTCAGAAAGTGTTTTGTTGTGAAGAGTGGGACAAGGAAATGTTTTTGCTTTCAACCATCTCCAGCCAACTAGAAAATTTCCTCTGACATGGACCAAGGTGTTTGGGGAAACGTTCTATTCATTACCACAACTAAATGAATTATGAAGATTGGCAGAATGTATAAATTTCAACCAGATAGGTGATTCGTCTCCTCAGTAATGATATTTTAAACTGTTTGTAGACATGAACTTAGTTAGTTCCTATGGCAACCACCAATTAGCTTAGCCGGTTGTGGATACTAATTTGTGGATATACTTGTAAAAATAATCATTTCAAATTAATTTTGAAATATCTGTGACAGATTGTGTTTAAATCTGTACCAGGTATTGACATTAACTTTATCGACCACTTGTCATTTGGACAAATAAGTCTCGTTTTACGAGAGGGGCGGCAGTGGCTCAGTGGGTCAAGTAGGTTGTCTAGCAACCGGAAGTTTGGTGGTTCGATCCCCGGGTCGGTCTACTGACCAAGTGTCAAGGTGTCCATGAGCAAGACACCTAACCCCAATGGCTCCCGACGAGCTGGCTGGCGCCTTGCATGGCTGACTCCGCCGTCGGTGTATGAATTTGTGAATGAATGGGTGAGTGTGAGGCAATGTAAAGCGCTTTGGTGGCCATTTTTGGTCAGAAAAATGCGCTATATAAATGCAGTCCATTTACCATTTACCATTACTTGTCCGGTAGCAAAAACTACTTGTCGGACGCAGCCTTTTTAAGTACTGTGATTAAACTTCATGTCTGTATTTCTGGGAAACATAGGAAGCATGGAATTTAAGTTAAAACTGTACCTTTTAATTTGTATTCAGGGAGGGATTTTTGTGATTGCACAAAGGCCATCGTCCAGGGAATTATGACCATCTAGAAAAAATAGCCAAGTCAATTGCTCTTAAAAACACCAATTCAATTCAATGTGAAGTACAATCACATTTACGACATGAAGGTCTCTATCAATACAAAATATTGAGTTCTGATGTATCAAATATATATGTCATGCAATAAAATGCAAATACATCATTTAAAAATCAATCATTGTGATTTTCTGGATAATTGTTTTGGATTCCGTCTCTCACAGTTGAAGCGTACCGATGATAGAAATGACAGACCTCTACATGCTTTGTAAGTAGGAAAACATGCAAAATCGGCAGTGTATCAAATACTTGTTCTCCCCACTGTATAGTAATTAGTGGACCCAGCTTTTGCTACTAACAATCCCCCTGGTCGCCCTCTGCTCCTAGATGTCGCAGTTGCTTATTTTTTCTTCCAGACTGGCGCAGAAATCTTCACAATTGTGGTGTTCTTAAGATCAGGTAGTGTTTTATAAACGACAAAGGTGTACAAATATGACAATCACCCACTACTGGGTTCAGAGGAAATGTATGTCCAACCCTACTTCACAGTTTTGGAGTCCCAGACCTCTTCCAGTAACACTTAATCTTTGTTTCTGCAGGGGGGGGCAAATATGAGCAGACAGTGGAGTCTGAAGAGGGTGTCTGTGCGGCTGGTCGACTGCAGGAAAACATCAGAGATGGGTAGGTTCATCTACAGTAATATTGTTTTTATTTGTTGCAAATGAGATTTGTCAGTACTAAACTACAAAATGGAAAGTTTGTCAACAAAGTGATTTATGAACATGGTGCAAAAATGATTAGGTAGCTACACCCCAATGAAGCTTTTAGGAATTAAACTTGGTAAAATGGTAATTTACTGTGATTCAAAAACCGATGAGTCAACCAATCATCACACAAGTTGCTGCAAGATAATTAACAATTAACCTATACAATCTTATACCAGTCAATGCTGACAATTATGGCACCACAAATGTGAAGTTGTGAGAGAGTAATTGATTTACACCAAAAAAAATGTAATTACTACAAGACAATTAGTAACAAGTAACATTAACAAGTTATTAAAAATGTCAAAAAGGATGTGCTTGTGTGGCAAGCATTCTGGGCCATTCAGGCCATTCACGGAAGCTAACGCTTCAAGATGAGTGTTTTGTCCTGAGAAGAGTTGTGGAAAATTGCCATGCAAGTTCATCACAGTGACACGATATGACTTATGCTACACAGAAGTGGCATCCAAGTGTGTCGTCCACAAAGGAAGCCACTGCTAAAGACCGTGCACAAAAAAGCCTATTTAGCAATTGCCATGATGACAAAAGTGAAGAATATTGGTACTCCATACTTTAATCAGATGAGATAATGGTTAATCTGTTTGTAACTGATGGTATCCAAACTGTATGGCGTTGCAAGGGGAAAGAGTACAATGACAAATGCATGGTACCCACAGTAAAGCATGGCGGTCGCAGTGTTATTCTGTGGGGTTGTTTGAGTGCTGCAGGTGTCGGGGAATTGCACTTCATTGAGGGCATCATGAATTCACAGATGTACTGAGAAATACTGAAAGAGAACATGATACCAGCTCTCTGCACCCTGGGACGCCGTGCACTCTTTCAACATGATAAAGACCCTAAACATACATCCAAGGACACTGCTGCATTTCTGAGGAAGAACAGGGTGAAAGTGATTCAGTGGCCAAGTATGTCACCTGACCTCAACCCAAAAGAACACCTATTGGGGAGTTCTGAAAAGATAGATGAAGAATGGCGAAAGATAGACCTGGCAGTATATCGCCAACTTGTTCAATCCATGTCCAGAAGAGTTGGTGATGTCCTTAAAAATCATGGAGGGAGGCCTTACAAAATATTAGATTTGGTAGAATTTTTGTAGAGTGTACTCATTTGCATATAATGTATTTTCTTATCCTAATGATGTTGGTGACCAATGTTTTTTGTCAAATATTCGCTTATTGTTCTGGTGGTCATTGATTTGCTTTGTTTTACAGTGGACAGTCCTATTTGGCAACTTCTCAGTGAGAAGGGCTTATCTGGAGAGGCTGGCCAACATCTTTACAATGAAAATAGTATCTACGAAACAAAACTCTTCAAGAAACACCAGCACAGACCCACAGAACAGAAACCTTATGGATGTGATCAGTGTGGAAAGAGATTTGCTCAATCAGTATACCTGGTTGCACATCAGAGAATACACACAGGAGAAAAGCCTTATGGTTGTGATCAGTGTGGAAAGAGATTTGCTAGATCAGGAAACCTGGTTAGACATCAGAGAATACACACTGGAAAGAAGCCTTATGTTTGTGGTCAGTGTGGAAAGAGATTTGCTCAATCAGGACACCTGGTTGTACATCAGAGAATACACACTGGAGAGAAGCCTTATTGTTGTGATCAGTGTGGAAAGAGATTTACTCAATCAGGATACCTGGTTACACATCAGAGAACACACACTGGAGAGAAGCCTTATGGTTGTGATCAGTGTGGAAAGAGATTTTCTCAATCAGGATACCTGATTACACATCAGAGAATACACACTGGAGAGAAGCCTTATGGTTGTGATCAAAGTGGAAAGAGATTTGCTACATCAGGAAACCTGGTTGCATATCAGAGAATACACACAAGAGAGAAGGCTTATGGTTGTGATCAGTGTGGAAAGAGATTTGCTCGATCAGGATATCTATTTGCACATCAGAGAATACACACAGGAGAGAAGCCTTATGGTTGTGATCAGTGTGGAAAGAGATTTGCTGTTTCAGGATCCCTGGTTAAACATCAGAGAATACACACAGGAGAGCAGCCTTATGGTTGTGATCAGTGTGGAAAGAGATTTGCTCACTTGGGAAACCTGGTTACACATCGGAGATTACACACAGGAGAAAAGCCTCATGGTTGTGTTAAGTGTGGAAAGAGATTTGCTCACTTGGGAAACCTGATTGCACATCAGAGAATACACACTGGGGAGAAGCCTTATGGTTGTGATCAGTGTGGAAAGAGATTTACTCAATCAGGATACTTGGTTATACACCAGAGAATACACACTGGAGAGAAGCCTTATGGTTGTGATCAGTGTGGAAAGAGATTTATTCAATCAGGATACCTGGTTACACATCAAAGAATACACACAGGAGAGAAGCCTTATAGTTGTGATCAGAGTGGAAAGAAATTTTCTGTGGTCCAAACACCTATTGAAGGTGCGTCATACAGGCAGAGAAAGGTAGTTTTCGACTCCCAAGATCTTGGTTAATTTGTCATTGTTACGTTAGGTATGCATGCTAGCAGCGTAGAGCCCACACTCTGGAGTTAACTAAATTATGCTAACATGGGTTAACCATTAGCTCTAGTGCATTACTGATTTCTACCAGAGAAGGCAAATATGCTGATGTTTCTCTAGAAATGCTACAAACTGTTAATCCTTTTGCAGCCTACCTTTATGCCCCACCCCACATTTCTTTTGTACATTTCCATCATCACAATATTAATTTTGAGTCTATAATATTGATTTGTTCTAAACCTACCTGTGAATAATTGTTTAGTTTGCTTTATTTCCTGAAATGTAAAATAAATAATGTTAAATCAGTTTATTTATTTGAGTTTTTGTAAAAAAATCACAAATTGCAGATTAAGAATACCGTTAAAGTAACGAATTGATAAGCAGTATCGGTAAGAGTAGTAATAGAATTGATAAGCAGTATCGGTAAGAGTAGTAATAGGCATGCCGTGGAGGAGGAGTTTTGCCATCTCATCTTCTTCATGTGGTCTTCCTCAGATGACCGATTATTTGTTTAACTGACCTCCACCAATCATATCAGAAGTTCCAACATTGAGATCTCCACAAAGAAATCTGTGAAATATTCTTGTTAATGAGGACCAGTACAAATCATTACTGATGGGCATTTCTGAGTAGCAGTGAACTGAGGCATTTAGTTACAAATATTAAGACAACATGCAAGGTGGGTACATTATTAGATACAAATATTAAGACAGCATGCAAGGTGGGTACATTATTCGATACAAATATTAAGACAGCATGCAAGGTGGGTACATTATTAAGACAGCATGCAAGGTGGGTACATTATTAGATACAAATATTAAGACAGCATGCAAGGTGGGTACATTATTCAATACAAATATTAAGACAGCATGCAAGGTGGGTACATTGTTAGATACAAATTTTAAGACAGCATGCAAGGGGGGTACACTTTTAGATACAAATATTAAGACAGCATGCAAGGTGGGTACATTATTCAATACAAATATTAAGACAGCATGCAAGGTGGGTACACTATTAGATACAAATATTAAGACAGCATGCAAGGTGGGTACATTATTAGATACAAATATTAAGACAGCATGCAGTAGCGTAGCCATGAATCACAATGTAGGTGGGCCCAGAGAAAATCAGATGGGCACAGCCTAAAATGCATCTGTGATCAAAATAGGCCAACACAACTACACCTGCTTGAATACACCACAGTTTAATCAGAGCACAAGTATGTATGTCATCATAAGCAGGATTAAGAACATAACGATAAGAACAGCAGTTCCACTGCGCGCGGTCACACTACACACACGTGCGCATCTGAGAGATGGAAAACAACATCATCAACAAATCAGCAGGACAGTAGTGGACAGTGTGTGAAAACAATGCTTGGTCATAGTCTGGCTCAGCGGCTACCTAAACCACATTAAATAAACAACATTGACTAGGCAACTATACGTAGTAAACGTAGATTGGCTTACTTTGGATGACTAGTAACAGGAGACGACGAGGCTTAGAGTTGAACACTGCAATGATTTCATTATAGTCCAACGATTCAGTTAATTCTCTTTCAAATGAGAGCAGGAACAAAGAGTTCAGTCTATTTGTCAACATTGTTGCTCTGATACTAGTTTTTATCCGATTTACAGTGGAAAATAATTGTTCGACAGTACAGCTTGTTATTGGTAGTGTGATGAGGACTCGAAGGAGACGGTTCATTCTTGGAAAGATGTCGCATCGAGCAAGGTAAAGTTAGTTTTATAATGGACAATGGACATTCGTTGTTTTCCTCCGTCAATAGCTTTTAAATTAAACAATCCAGCAATATGAAAAATACATAATCTAAATAAGGCAAGAAAAACCTAAAATCCACGGCTTTTAGTTTTTCAAAATGTTGAACAAAAAAATTGTATATAACGGTTGATGCTCAATAGTGCCACCACAATGTTAGTGGCGATAATGAAAGTTAAATATTCTCAATAGGGGGACAAATTACTAAAATCCACAGCTTTTAGATTTTCAAAATTTTGAACAAAACATTTGCTTAGAACAGTTGATGCTCAATAGCGCCACCACAATGTTAGTGGCGATAATCAAAGTTATATATTCTGAATCTGGGGACAATGTACAAAATTCCACAGCTTTCAGTTTTTCAAAATTTTAAACAAAAAATTGGCTTAGAACGGTTGATGCTCAATAGCGCCACCACAATATTAGTGGCGATAATGAAAGTTAAATATTCTGAATCCTGGGACCATGTACTAAAATCCACGCCTTTTCGTTTTTCAAAATTTTGAACAAAAAATTGGCTTAGAACAGTTGATGCTCAATAGCGCCACCACAATGTTAATGGCGATAATCAAAGTTATATATTCTGAATCTGGGGACAATGTACTAAATTCCACAGCTTTCAGTTTTTCAAAATTTTAAACAAAAAATTGGCTTAGAACGGTTGATGCTCAATAGCGCCACCACAATATTAGTGGCGATAATGAAAGTTAAATATTCTGAATCCTGGGACCATGTACTAAATTCCACAGCTTTCAGTTTTTCAAAATTTTAAACAAAAAATTGGCTTAGAACGGTTGATGCTCAATAGCGCCACCACAATATTAGTGGCGATAATGAAAGTTAAATATTCTGAATCCTGGGACCATGTACTAAAATCCACGGCTTTTCGTTTTTCAAAATTTTGAACAAAAAATTGGCTTAGAACAGTTGATGCTCAATAGCACCACCATATCTGGCACACCCAGGACCCTTTTTAGCATTTACTGAAAAGAACACTCTGCCGACAGTCAAGCATGGTGGTGGCCAGTGGTGTAAAAAGTACTTGAATTCCATACTTAAGTAAAAGTACAGATATCGATCTTAAAAGTGACTTTAGTTAAAGTAAAAGTCACCCATAAGAAAACTACTTAAGTAAAAGTCTTAAAGTAGCTCATCTAAAATGTACTTAAGTATCAAAAGTATTTATCTGGTGTTAAAATGTACTCAAAAGTATCAAAAGTAAAAGTACAAAAGTACAAAGAGAGGAAAAAATTCTGAAATTGTTTTCTTTCTCGCTCCAAGCTTTATTTATTTACCTACATCACATTTAACATGAACCATCACTTTAAACTTTAACTTGTGATACAGTACCTATATACTACGTTTTAGTTTCAAAGTAGTCAAGCCATAATCTGAACCCAAATGTTTGGGGAAATATTTCATAAACGTTTGTAGGACAGTGGTTCTCAAACATCTTAGGTGCCACCAGCCAGTCCATGTACTTAAACTATAACTGAGCGAGCACGCCGGATTCAACTACTAATCAACACGTCAGTCATTAGTGAATCTGATCTGATAGTTCGGGCTACAGCTAAACTTTGTAAACAAATCTGGGAGGGCATGGCCATTCACAGAACTTTTAAACTGCATGTGCTGAAATTAGAAAAACAAAGACACCCAAACACAAACAAAAAAATTGCAACCGTGACACAGACTATTTGAGAATTGTTATTATTTTGATTATTTAGTTGACCTACAACATCATCAACATTATATTATGATAGCCCATATAAAATGATTTAAGTTGTACTTAGTTAAACAATTAAGGATATAAGTTTATTATTTCATTAATGTTTCATATGATTTTGATTTATTAACATGATTTGTGTGTCATTGAAAAGCGAAACATTCCACAATCTAAAAAAGTATTTCACAAAACAATTTTGGACCAAATTAAATTGCTTATCAGCAATAAGCAAATCAATAAAATAGGGAAATTCAATTAGGCCTTACAGTACTATAGTAGTATAGTATATCTGATGTAATATAATTCCCAATTTCCCTGAATATGTTGTCTGATAAACTTGTTGTCAACAATAGACATAATACCAAACATACAGAAACACAGTTATCAAAAAGGCTAGCTAGAAAGGATGGTTTTCAACATAGCCCTTCATAATCTAACATCCTTATCATGGAACACAAATCTAATATTACATTTAATGCTAATACATTATGATGTGAAGGCAAACGATGTATTGCCACTAAACAACATTATTAGGTCTGTGATATTTAGCTGACTGCTGGTAAACTAACAAATGAATTGTTTCACTTTGGCCATCCTAAAATTAACTGCAGGCTGCTTGGCAAGTTAGCAAGTAGATACTACCTTCATAGGTGAATCCGGGAATGAAGAAGGGATTGACTACGTACTGGGTTCACTCGGGCAGAAATTTTTCTCTCGAAATGTCACTGATTGGCGCAGGCTGTTCAAATGCGCGATGCACATTTTCAGTTTATGGAATATTCATGCATCGTTCCCGCCGTCCACACAGCTGCGCTTAAAATGTGGATAGGCTACAATGTTGTAAGCTAATTAATAAACTGTAGCGTTTACCACCACTGAACTGCTTGGATACTTACAGTATCTTTAGGTAAAATCATATCACTTACACTTAAATGAGGGGAAAAGCTGTAACCAATCGTGACCACTGAAAGAAAACGAGTTTATAAAAAAGCTTATACTTCCGTGTACTTGGGACAACACTACAGCTCTTGGTGGGTGGGGTTTCACATTGATTTGCTCATTATTAAATGCATGGCTAAAGCGATTGGATAACGACTTAATGGAGATATTAGTAAATCATTTGTTTGGGCATTTCCTCCAATACGACAAATTTTAATTTTGTAGCGAGTAACAACTTTGTTTTGGAAAATGTAAAGATGTAAAAGTATCCATTTTTGTAATAAAATGTAGTGAAGTAAAAGTAAAAGTTGGCAGACAGATACATACTCAAGTAAAGTACAGATACACAAAAAATACTTAAGTACAGTAACGAAGTATTAATACTTAGTTACTTTACACCACTGGTGGTGGCTCAGTGATGCTCTGGGGCTGCTTTGTATCTTCTAGCACAGGAAACCTGAAAGGACAATGATCACAAGTATACCTCAAAGTCCACCAAGACTTGGTTGTAGAAGAAGTCCTGGAAGATTCTACAGTGGCCATCAAATTCACCTGCCTTGAACGCCATAGGAAATCTCTGGTGGGATTTGTAGAAGGTGGTTTGCAGCATGCAAACACAAGATTGCCAGAGGCTGGTGTCTGGCTATGCATCTCATTTGCTGCAGGTCATAACAGCAAATGTATGCTTTACTACAGTTGACTACCAAAATCAAACCAGGAATGCAATTCCACTTATTTAAGTTCATCTAATTCTAAAGGAACCATATTGAACCAATACATCACTCCCTGTTCCAATAGGGTATACAAAATAGGCAGATGGTCGTAGACCTTCATAAATCTGTTATTGCTACAAGAAGATTCACAAATGATTAAATATATACCATTGAACACTGTCAGGACAATTATTACAAATTCTGAAATATATGGAAGAGTTAAAAACCTCATGGGTAGAGGACACATTTGCAGGCCTTGGTGGCGTCTTGGGGTCACCAGGTTTCAAAAAGTACCATCAGCCGCCAACGACACAACCACAGACTCTTTTTAAGGGTTGTCAGAAGAATGCCCTTTCTGACCCCAAGAAACAGACGCAAATGCTTGGAGTTTGCCAAATATAATTTCAATTATGACTGGAAAAAGGTTCTCTGGTCAGATGAAACCAAAATGTAACGTTTTGGTCAGATACAACATTGGAATGTTTGTCGTTTTTTAATTCCAGAGGTCGAGGGGCACTGATCTAGATTGACAGCATAATGAATTCCACAAAGTATCAGGCAATTTTGGCAAACAATCTGGTTGCCTCTGCCAGAAGGCTGAGACTTAGCCGTAGGTGGATTTTCCAACAACACAATGCCCTAAAACATACCTCAAGATCCACACAGAAATGGTTCTGTGACAACAAGATCAATAATCTGCCATGGCCATCTCAGTCGCCGGGCCTGAATCCAATCGAAAACTTGCATAGAGGAATGGTCCAGAATCCCTCTAAAATGTGTTCCTTAACCTTGTCAAACATTACAGGAAAATAGTTTGTGGTATTGTGCTGGCGCTATTGAGCATCAACTGTTCTAAGTCAATTTTTTGTTCGAAATTTTGAAAAACTAAAAGCCGTGGATTTTAGTCCATGGTCCCCCGATTCAGAATATATAACTTTCATCATCACCACTAACATTGTGGTTGTGCTATTGCGCATCAACCGTTCTAAGCTAATTTTTTTTATTAAAAATTTGGAAAAACCAAAAGCCGTGGGTTTTAGTACATTGTCCCCCGATTCAGAATATATAACTTTCATTATCCCCACTAACACTGTGGTGTCGCTATTGAGCATCAGCCGTTCTAATCCAATTTTTTGTTCGAAATTTTGAAAAACTAAAAGCCGTGGATTTTAGTCCATGGTCCCCCGATTCAGAATATATAACTTTCATCATCACCACTAACATTGTGGTGGCGCTATTGAGCATCAACCGTTCTAAGCCAATTTTTTGTTCAAAATTTTGAAAAACTAAATGCCGTGGATTTTAGTCCATGGTCCCCCGATTCAGAATATATAACTTTCATCATCACCACTAACATTGTGGTGGCGCTATTGAGCATCAATAGCATTCTAAGCCAATATTTCGTTCAAAATTTTGAAAAACTAAAAGCTGTGGATTTTAGGTTTTTATTGCCTTATTTAGAACATGTACTTTTCATATTGCTGGATTGTTTAACTTAAAAGCTATTGACGGAGGAAAACAACGAATGTCCACCGAATGTCCATTGTCCATTTTAAAACTAACTTTACCTCGCTGTCGCAGCGGCATGCATCGAGCACCTCCAAAAGTGATGGAAATGACCAAGGGGGTAGCTTTTCATCCGGAAGTCGAGGCTTGTATGTAGCGAGTCAGATGCTACCAGGCTATCAGCTCACGTTAGCATTCCATTAATTCCAATGAGTTTAGGGGTCACTTTGACAGCGAATAAATTGAAATCGGAAGCGTTTAAAGACTCTATTTCTCCATTGTTTATTTCTAAAGATATAGGGCTATGTATAAAAAGCTCCAATACC
>JACXGM010024211.1:0-15834 GCA_016801145.1 Umbra pygmaea
AGCCCTCCTAATCATAGCCCTCCTAATCATAGCCCTCCTAATCATAGCCCTCCTAATCATAGCCCTCCTAATCATAGCCCTCCTAATCATAGCCCTCCTAATCATAGCCCTCCTAATCATAGCCCTCTTAATCATAGCCCTCTTAATCATAGCCCTCTTAATCATAGCCCTCTTAATCATAGCCCTCCAAATTCCAACCCTCCTAATCCCAACCCTAGTAATCCTAACCCTCTTTATCCTAACCCTCCTAATCCTAACCCTCCTAATCCTAACCCTCCTAATCCCAACCCTCCTAATCCCAACCCTCCTAATCCAAACCCTCCTAATCCCAACCCTCCTAATCCCAACCCTCCTAATCCCAACCCTCCTAATCCCAACCCTCCTAATCCTAACCCTCATAATTCTAACCCTCCTAATCCCAACCCCCCTAATCCTAACCCCCTTAATCCTAACCCTCTTAATCCTAAATTTAATAATCCTAACCCCCCAATCCTAACCCTCCTAACCACACACCTCGTAGTATTGTCCATTGTTGTGATTGCAGCCACAGGAGCTCGTTTTGACACACTTCCCGGCACTGAGAATGTACCCAGGGTCACACACACACCCCTCTGAACAGGGACCACCACATCCAGTGGGAGGATTTCTTCCACAGGTAGGTTGGCACGGGGCGGCACATGGGACATAGTGACTGTTGGGGGGGCATGTCAGAGCTGGAGAAATGGAGAGAAGAGAAATTAGAAGACCACTCTTGTAGCTGTTGATTAAACTGAACAAAATGACAGAGACACAATCATTATGATTGATTTGATCACTAACATTTTTCCTACACTGTATAATAACATGATTTCCACTCACGGCAGAAGGTGCTGTTCCTCCAGGCTCCTATTGCGACTCCTCTGTCCTGACACTTGTTGACGTACGACTCAATGGCTTCACACAGGATGGGCTTGGCACCGTCCAGCTCACACAGGTCAAACACACAGTCTTTAAAGAATTTCTAACACAAGACGAAGCAAGCAAACAGTTCAGACAATGTTCATGGATTTCAGATGAATAATCTATGTTTTCTTGTTCATAGCTGTCTGCATGTTCCTGCATTCTATATTTCCATCTAAAGAACAGACTAATATGAAGAAGAACGACTCACGTTGGGGTTGACTTTGGCGTGACAGATAGCAAAAGGTCCATTCTTGTCCAGTAGCATGCCACAGTATCCAGAGCCCTCGTACTTGTCCTTCTCTGTATCGGTACAGCCAGGTGTGGTGATGTTGGGCTGCTTGTTACAACTGGAATAGAGGCAGAGAGAGTCAGTTGTGTCTGGGTGGGTCTGAGCATCTTCACAGTTGTGTCTGTGTGTCTATGTGGTGGCATCCCTCACTCAGGATCGGTGACCCAGCTGTGTCCAAAGTCATTGGGGTTGGTGGTCAGAGAACCATCTGGTTTCCTAAAGTCATCGTTGGCGTTTCCATTGTAGTCTCCGCACAGGCCGCAAAGCTTGTCCTTATAGCTGAAAACAGAGGAGCAAACAACTAGGATTTCAACATTTGGCAAGATCTTGATTTTTTTCTGTTTTACAGTTATTTGTAGGGAATATCATGGTAAGTATTGTTTGATCACTGAAGTTTGTGAAGCTGTTCTGACTCACTCTTTGATGACTTTGATGTCCATGTAATGGTTTCCGTCGTATCGTACGGTCACACCAAAGTCCATGACTACAGTGTACTGAGTACCAGACAGTAGCACCGACACTCCTGGAACTGGAGTCAGGGGGATGTTCACATTGGTACCGTTCACCTAGAAGAAAAATAATTACAGAACATATTATTGATGAAACAGTTAGAGATTAGTGATGAATAAATATATAAATTGGTGATAAACACAGATATAGATTAGTGATGAGCAAAGACAAAGATTAATGCTAGTGCTAAGTATATCATTTTATAACTAAAACAAACTTTTTTTACTGCAAACGTTTTTTCATATTTTAGATATTATATATACAGGTGCTTGTGTTCCATCACTAGTTTGTTTCATTTAGGATGTTCTACCTAACATTTTAAAACATCCTCATCTTTTCCATCTCTGTATCTCTCCTCTCCATCGTTCTCTCTTACCTGAATGATGCCTCCCTTGAGGATGGAGATCTTCACCCTGCGCACGTACACATGCACAGCCTTCAGGTAGGAGATGGTTGGTTGGTTGTAGCGGTTCTCGTTGTCGGCGTGCACCTCAAAGTGAGGCACTGACGTGTCGTTACAAGGTTCAGACATCACATAGCTGCAGTTGCCCATGAAGTTATAGTTCTTCCTGTCGAAGGTGGTGTAGTGGGGGTCACCGGACGCTATACAGGTAGAAGTGTCTGGGAGTACAAACAAATAATTAATTAACCAAGCAAACAATCATTCTTAATCAGATGGTTGGATTTAGTGTTCTCAACATCAGTATTAAAATATTATCCAGGTGAGTACAGAGTTTATTACAGAGACATTCATTATGCAGTATGCTCTGTATTTTAAAACTATTCATTAAATGTGAAAAATGCTGATTTCTTTCACTATTCAACAAAAGCGTACCTTTAGGATAACAGGCTCCATTGCGACATTCCTCCGTAGGAGAGCAGGAGTTGTCCACACAGTTCAGGGTGTAGTTACCAGCACAACGACACAGTTTAGAGCAGCCGTCACCAAAGATGATCTCTCCTGGCTACAGCAACAGAGAAGTTGTTTTGTGTCATTTGTAAATGGTAAATAGACTGCATTTATATAGTGCATTTTTCTGACCAACAATGGCCACCAAAGCGCTTTACATTGCCTCACACTCTCCCATTCATTCACACATTCATAGACACCTCGAAGTGCTCATGGACACCTCGACAATTGGTCAGAAGGATCCGGGGATCGAACCACCAACCTTCCGGTTGCTAGACAACCTACTTGACCCACTGAGTCACTGCCGCCCCATTTGTGTTGGTAATTTTTCATATTTGTGACTTTACCATTGGATAATAGTTTTGGAGTGTTTTATTCATCACATCAAATATCACACTGCAGTGCAGAGTGACTCATACCATATCCATTAGAAATAACATGGTATGTTGTTTTGTACAAATGTACAGTATATCAGATCAAATTTCCTGAACCCAGATCATCTCAAACTGTCATGCCCATGGAGTGTCAGCACCACACTATTGGCATTTAACGCTGCATTGTGTAAGAATTGCTCCCATCTAGTGGTGAAATTGTATATGACAAGCAACTGAAGCCCCTCGTGTTATATTATACCAGCAACGTGAACCTGGATATTAGCTTTTTCTTTCAAAACATAGCGCTCGTTTTGATTCATTGCATTAATCATTGTTAATTCAGTATACAGTCAGTGAATTGTAACCAAATGCAATTATATTGTGTGTAAAGAAACAATAAGAGCATGTGATAGCAAAAGTAATAATTTAGCATGTTTGATTAATAAAAGTAACAAATATGTTTTACACACAATTTGGTTGAATAAATAAAGTGTCTCATGTGAAAACACAATTACATTTGAAAAACATTCACTAGAATGTTTTATTCCAACAGATATTAATTTTACCAAAACATGAACATGGACACTACCTTTGCAATGAATAAACAATGATTATTGCAGTGAACCACGAGCGCTATTATTTTGAAACCGAAAATCTGAGTTTGTGTTGCCAGGCGAACGTTCTTGCCTACTGTATAGCTTGGGCCAGTGCTGCCATTACATGTCCTCGAGAATAGGCATGATCTATCATCTTCAAAAGACTTTGAAATTTGCCGGCAGTCGGGAGTAATCTCCCCCTGGCATTCGTCACGGTGCCACTAGTTTAAAAGCGCGGAAGGCCGAGCTTAAATTTCCAGGTATGTCCCTCTTTGGCTATTGTATTTTAAAGATGGAGGCGTAACATGGCTGCCGCAATTCGAGCGGCACCATTGTATGTATTGTGAATGGAAGATTCTACGCTTACGAAAATACTTTAATTAGTTGGTGAAAGTAATTACACATGAATGAGCACATATTTTTGAAAGAACAAAGGGGTTTATGCTAAGAATCAACTCAAAGAAATACACAGTGTAGCTTTAAGGACATATCACATATTTCACCACCTGTGTTAAATAAGTAATCAAAGCAGCTGTAGTCTATCATGTAATTTGCATTATTATAAAGCCCTCCAATGTTGGTCATTGTTGTCTTTATGTTACAGTGTGTTGCTGTGCTATTCATTCATGTCTCCTGATTGAGGAGTTGCCTTTGTTGTTTTCGCATCTCATGTTTGTATATTTAATACTCCAAACACTGCAATTGCTTTGTCTCTGCTTTCTCTGCCACTCAGCATTATACATACCTCATAGTAGTCACCTCCCTCCAGACATCCACACTTTTCAATGGGGATGCAGCTTCTGCCTTTGAACACGAAGCCTGGCTTACAGAAACACGCGCTGATACAGGAACCACTGCAGTTACTAGAAGGTTCCTTACAGCTGGGAATGCAGGCTGGACCACACTCTATGTACTCAGCATTTGGAGGACATTTCACTGAGGGGAAGAGAAGGACCAAGATTCAACCTCAGGACTGAGCTGGTCAACAATACCATGATTAATTTCAATATTAAAATTGAAATTTTAGAAGAACAGCTTGTGTTCTCACCTGGTGGTTCAGAGGTTGTGGGTTTATGTGTAGATGGTCCTTGGGTTGGAGGTTTAGGTGTAGATGGTCCTTGGGTTGGAGGTTTAGGTGTAGATGGTCCTTGGGTTGGAGGTTTAGGTGTAGATGGTCCTTGGGTTGGAGGTTTAGGTGTAGATGGTCCTTGGGTTGGAGGTTTAGGTGTAGATGGTCCTTGAGTTGGGGGTTTAGGTGTAGTTGGAGCTGAAATAACCAAGGTTTATGCAAAATAGCACTTAATTTTCAGAAGAGCAAATAATCTCTTGAGACTTGCACTCAACAATGATAGTGAATGATTTAATCATAAGCTGTACTTGCTCCGAGGGCATTACTTACCAGTGCAGGCTGTGATGCATACAGCGTCTATAGCAATATCTGTCTCGGGGGTCTCACCGTAAATGCCAACAATCACAAACTGAAACGTAGACAAAAAACAATCATTGTGGCTCTAGAAGGACGAGTTGAAGACTCATGGTCAATATTAAAAAGAATTTGAGAGCACTGTTGTCTTGGCTCCACCAACCAGATCTAAGGTTTGTTGGACTGCAGAGGAGCTAACAGTCACATCGGGGTCATTTTGTTCAAATACAGAATAAAGGCTAAATACCTGTATATTAGATGAGCCAAGGTAGCGTATCTCTGCAGGGTTCCACCCTTTTCCTTGATTTCCTGTCAGGGAGAAGATGGGGGCTCCAAGACTTCCTCCTGAGGGTAGATGTGATGTCAGGAGATAGGGTGGGAGTTAACAAATGGGGGCTCATCTGGGATTTTGATGCCCCGCTACTCTGACTTCTTGGTGGTTGGTGACTGAGGTGTGGTATTAAGGTGTGAGTAGGGACTAGCCTAATTAGCTGGCTATGTAGCTAAGTTGTGTACTGTTTCATTAGCCTGTGTACTTCAGTGTTTCTAAGTATTGTCTCTAAGCATTGCCTCTTAACATTGCCCCTTAGCATTGCCCCTTAGCATTGCCCCTTAGCATTGCCCCTTAGCATTGCCCCTTAGCATTGCCCCTTAGCATTGTCCCTTAGCATTGTCCCTTAGCATTGTCCCTTAGCATTGTCCCTTAGCATTGTCCCTTAGCATTGTCCCTTAGCATTGTCCCTTAGCATTGTCCCTTAGCATTGTCCCTTAGCATTGTCCCTTAGCATTCTCTTTTAGAATCAACTCTTAGCTTGTTTCTCAGCATTGTTACAGCTTTGTCTCTTAACATTGTCTCTAAGCATTGCCTCTTAACATTGACTGTTAACATTGACTGGACTAAAATTTGTACTAAATATCATCCTCAACGAACCTTTGTGACGAAAACGAGACAAGACACAGCGTAAATGCTGGTCATATGACTATAAGTAAATGTATAATGCAATATTGTTGATGAATAAAAATGAGACTAAATGTGGTTTACAAAATAAAAACTATGCTAAAATGTCTCTTAATTTTCGTTGACCAAAACGAGACAGACCAAATGTTATAACGTTATTCTGTCTTGTTTAGTTCCGTTATTGTTATTATTTTTGCAGTATTTCTGTTTCCTGTAGGGGTGGGCAGATCCCAAAATATTGATACTACCGATAATACGTCTCGTATTTAAAGATCGTTCCTAGAGTCAATAGGATTGATACCACTTTCAGTTTCTATTTTCTACTTATTTCATCAAAGAATAGAAATGTGCAAACAAGTTTCCATCGTCATGAACACACCTGAAGTGCCTCTCCCGCTCCACTGCTGTTGCTTGTGAGTGGTTGTCACTCAAACAACGAACATACCGGTCATGCACACACAGTGTCCCGTGGTGCGCACCCTGACTACCAGCTCCAGAAGCCAATCCGACACATAGTCTTAGCACTTTTTTACAAAGTCTCACAGCTGGCAGGTAGAAATTCCACCACTGACCTTTTAACAAGGTAAAAAGTCTAATATAATTAGTAAATAATTCTTAAAGTAAGATAAAATATTAAAAATGATAAATACAATATAAGTATTCTTGTTCAGATTTGTCATTTTTGCTCAATTTCGGTTTTGTCTATTCTACTAGGTACTTATACTATATTTATTTTTTATTTTATTTAACCTTTATTTAACCAGGTGGGCACGTTGAGAACAAATTCTCATTTAAAACGGCGACCTGGCCAAGATAAAGCACAAGTGCAAGTACAGACAGAGTTACACATGAATACAAATACACAAGAATTACACAAAGGGTAGGGTACAAGAGAAAGATAGAAAAGTGCAGTTGAATGCAGTTGAATGCAGTGTACAGAGTAGCAGGCAAATACAATGAAATAAGTTAACACTAGTATGACTGTGCAAATGGTAACTGTGCAAATAACAATAATGTAATTAAACTAAAAATAATGTTTAAGTCCGTATATACACAAAGGTGCTTATTTGGCAAGTACTAAAGTAACAGATCAGATAGGGAAAGGTAGTGTACATGTGAGGGGGGGGGGGTCAGCAGGTGCAATGGTTGGACAGAAGCTCTGATATTCGAGATTTAAAGGAAGTGAGGGGGACAGTGGTCACGAGTTTCAGAGTCATCTGTAGCTCGTTCCAGTCGTTGGCTGCGGCGAACTGGAATGAATTTCGGCCAAAAGAGGTGTGGGCTTTTGGAGTGATCAGGGAGATGTACCTGGATGAGCGCAGGTTACGGGAGGGTGAGGCAATGGTGAGGAGTGAGTTCAGGTAAGGGGGGGTTAGTCTTAGGATTGATTTGTAAATTAGGTGATACCAGTGGGTCAGGCTATAGACTGGGTTAAATAGAATTGCATTACTAAAAAGAGACTAAAATACTATATTAATTGACTAAAACTACACTAAATGTCATCAGTTTTTGTTGACTAAAACTTAACTAAAATAGTAATGGATAATTCTGACTAAAATAAGACTAAAAGACTTTTGGTTGACTGAAACTTGACTAGACTAAAAAGAGTATTAACGTAACTAAAACTAATAAAAACTAAAATGACTGCTTGACACAAAGACACAAAAACAACACTAATTGTCTCTTAGCATTTCCTTTTAGCATTGCCTTTTAGCATTGTCATTACAGCATATCACCTTAGCATTGGTGTCTTACCTGCTTCCACAGCGTACACTTCCAGCTTCATTCTGGTAGCAGTTCCCCACATGTAGTAATGGAAGGTGAGGTTCAGACATCCTGCAGACGAGGCGGGGGGGCTCCACAGCTCAACACTTTCTCCAGGGACAGCAGACAAGGAATCCATCAGCAAATAGAGACCCACTATGGAGCAAAGGCACCGGAAATACATTAGACAGCAAACAAATTACTGTAGTAACATGTCAGGTATGACTTCTATATGGCATGTATTAATGTGCAAATGTAACACTGATACTCACATCCTGGTTTGGAGAAGTCGTCCTCAGGTCCAGTTCCAGGGGTTTCAGTATTTCCAGTGAACTGCTCCCAGCCAAAAAGGTCTGGATTAGTAGGTTGTTTGGCATCCCAGCCGCACAGGTCATCTTGTGTGTCAAAGTTGCAACCACTAAGACAGGCTGTGAAAATATGGGATTAATCAATTCAGATTGATAGACAGAAAGAGGGATTTTATATTTTGAATCTATATTTTACCAAGTCAATTAGGAACATTTTAATGTTCATGAGATGGAAAAGGAAAGTGAGAAACAGGGGAGATAATTAGAGAGAGGAGAAAGAAAGTGGTTGAAAGGAGGACCAGAATGATTAAAGAGGTTCATACCAGGACAAGCTCCCTCACTGATGACAATGTTATCTAGGGCTGAGTCACAGGACCCGCTAAAACCTCGCTGTGCCTCAAACACAATCTGTAGACAAAGTTAATACATTATGAACACACTTACATTTGTAACACGTTTAATGTGTAGGATATGAAGTCACTGAATATGTTTCAGTACTGGAATTGTACTTCAGTGTTGTAGCTGAACAATTTACTTCACAGCAAAGGGAAGAAGATAAACAAAATAAAGGCTAGTATGGATAAAATTTTGAGATGATATACTTCGTTTCAATGTCTGCTTTTTTTTACTAAAGTTTTTTTCTTCATTGCATTGAGATACAGTTTTTTGCTGCTCTCGTTAAATACATTGCTTGAGGAAAAAAATTACATTACAACCAGAGTTGGGTAACAAGTTACTTTTACATTTGTTAAATTACTGTAATCTGATTACTTTTACAATTGTAGAAGTAACTTTTAAAAAGTAACTTACCCAACTCTGATTACAACAATTGAATGTCCAGAGGACAGTAAAACTCTGAAGGTCATCTGTGACCTGACTGATCAATGATTCGAACACAGGCAAACGTTATAGCCAAATCAACACACACAATCACAATTAAACAGGGTTTAATTAATATTTAAATTATTAATAATTGCTTTCAACGTTTATAATAGCCTTCCTGCAGTGCAAAATGGGAGGGTTCATAGTATTGTAAATTACTTCAAATCATTTTCTTCCCAGGTCTGCTACACACATGCACATTTGCACACACACACACACACACACACACACACACACACACACACACATACTGTCAGGCTCTGTCCAGTAGGTTTGACCACAGTGATGGAAGCTCCAAGCCAGGATGGGCTCTGTATTCCCTTTTTCTCCCAGATCATATCCTCTGAGCCTGGCCGCTTGGCCAGCACGCGCAGGGAGTTCTGGTCATCGAAGCCATACATGTAGTAACGGAACTGCACACAGATTTGGGTTGAGATGGAGTTTAGGGGCGGGCTGAGGAGACGAGCTTTCTGTCCATTGGACACGTTGTCAGCCTCATGGTAGATGTAGTAACCCTCTGGAGGAGAGGGAGAGAGGAAGGGAGGGAGAGAGGGAGAGAGGGAGAGAGGGAGGGAGAGGGAGAGGGAGAATTAAACCACATTGTTGCAGCATCTCAAGAGGCACACTAATGCCTATACATAGTATTGCACTTCTACTAACCAGAGATCTCAGGGGCCATTTTGGACACAGCCCCTGGTGTCATCTCAAGGCACACACCAATCCCAATAGTGTCAACAATGCCAACGAAAATCTGACTTTCATCTAAGCCACATGACTGGTGGCATAACTCCTGGAATGCAGCATTGATTTTTTCTCGATTTGCGTAATAATAAGTGAAATCATTGGGTTCATATTAAAGGATTTAAACTCCATATTAAATGTGTTCAACTCCATTCCATTTACTCCATTCTAGACATTAATATGAAAACATCCTCTTAAACTTCATCTCACCGCCCTCCACTGGTAGATTATGTTCAGCAGGGAGGAAAGAGGGACCCAATCGTGGTTTAACTTAATGTTGGTGTGGATAAACGCTACTCACTTCCATCAGGGTAGTCCCCATCTGGCCCTGTCCCTTGTGTAGGTGTGCCTCCCTTATGTCTTGTCCAGTCACTGTCATCTGTGTTGTCTTGCTTAAACTGACAGAACGGCAAACTGTCCTGGTTAAAGTCACAGGAGGTCAGGACCACTGTAAGATGGGATGAAATGAGGGAGACAGAGGGGTGGGAAAGGGGAGACAGAGGGGGGACAGAGGAGTGGGGAGAGGGGGAGAATATGTGATGCAGTTTCTGATATTTAGAAACACGATTCAACAAGACATGCTTAATCTCAGCTGATGGTATCATGGTATCATATGTGTTGTCATTTGGTGTCCTCACTACTGCCAAGCCAAGGGGACATGTTGTTGTTGCATGGCAGTATGCACTACCTTATCAATGTATTTAGATTCTGTTGATGTTCTCTTAGTTACTCCTTTTTGGAACACCAGGACACTAAAACCAACCGCTTTATGGCCAGCAATATTTTATAGGAAGGTGTGCGTACAGGTGTGCATATGTATGTGTATAATTTATGGTCACGTGCAAGCGGATTGTGTAGTGATAACTGTGTTGAGTTGTACAGGGAACATGACGTATAGGTGTAGGATGATAAGGCGAAATGTCAGAAAGTTCATCACTCCAAGGACATTGTAAAGATTGCTGTAATTACACCACTATAGACTAGGGCTTATATAGCTCTGGTAGAAAGTAGTCCACTATGTAGGGAATACTTCAGGTTGCTATATGGAACTCAGACTGGGTTATGTGACTGGGTGGTACTGACTGAGACTTTTGATGGACTGCTGGACCCAGGTATATCATAATCAAGCTATTGATTAGTTTAATCAGGTTTGTTATTGGGAATCTGACACCCAATTGTGTCCCTTGGTGAAGGTATTAATGTCAACCTGCCCTACCTGGTGTACTACGTTAAAAACCTAGTCTTTTTATTTGGCATGCAGCTTACCTGCATCTCTCACTGTTCTTTTGTAGCTGTGCAAATGAACAAAAAAAAATACAATTACAAACAGTTGAAAGTTAATCATAAATACAACGTAACTATGTTCTACATTGATCTATTATTTGTATATGAATAATAAATCATACATGTATACTGTCAGATAAATAGTTTACTTCCAAAATGCTATTTACCAATTGCTTTATGTTTGTATTTTTTTACAGAGAATTATTGCTTTTAGGTGGTAGCTTCTATCATGTTTTTAAATTATTACTTTTCTCTCAAATTTAACCCTTGCTTTTAGTTTTGTTTTATACTGACATACACTATATACTGTACATCCATTTCCTAGCATTTCTATTTCTTCTCTTACATTAATAATTAGCAAATACATAAAAAAAATATTTTCTCTCTGAAACAAAAACCAGTGATTTATTTCAAACGCATCACTGACCAACCTAGTGCCATGAATACATACAAACCATTTACCTCATTTTACAAACAAAAACACATTTACTAATTATTATAATAATTTTTTATCTCTTGAACTAGCTGCTATTCACGTCCATATAATGGAAGATTCAGAGCTGATTTCATTTCTATCAAATCCATTAACAGATCAGGAACAATACAGCAGATCCCAGACCAAAGATGCTTCTCAATACATTTAGGATACAAGACTTTCACACAAACTTGAGACACTATTCTGACATCATCAAGTCTCCATCAGAACAAGACCTAGAATTCCACACAGTGAGTGCTTACGTTAGAACCCCATATCCCTAAAGGCTGTTCCTGCATCCACCCAACTAAATTAAAATCCTTTTATAAGGTTGCTAGTAAATATTTCTAACACTATTATGGTGATACCGAAAGACATTTCAGTGAACATATATCATGGTGACTCTACATTCAAAGCCAAAATGTATCAATAAATAATGAACAAATTAATGACATTGTTCTATTAGGACACAACTATTGACCTTGTTTGTTGATCAACATTAAAATCTCAGTCTCTCTGTCACTTACCCTTGTGTGCTATCCACTGTAATGTACCCACATATCCATAAGAGTAGACCAAGATTTCTTAATTTCCCCATGGCTAACCTGAGTTAGCGGGCTAACCCACTGAGCTAGCAGGGAATAAGAATGAAGTAAGGAACCGGGGACCTTTTATAGTCCCTTGGATTGTGTCAGAAGGTTAATAAAGAAGGCGATGAACAAGGGAGGGGGTAAGTGACGAACGCAGTGGGGTGTGTTATTGGAAATGTATCAGTTTATCACCTGTATACAGCTGGGCAGGTTTGGAGAAGTGAGGGGATAAGGCGGAGTAGCAGGAAGGTGAAACAGCTCGGAAACCACCAGCCCAGGTCTCAGGCTGTCTACCATGTTGCATTGCACGTTGCAAAATCACAAACTCAATCGGTGAATGAGTAACAGCCAATGATATGGCATGGGTGTGTTATTTAGCTAATGCATTCTTTTTCTTCTGATGAGGATCAGAGTATACACTTTGAATAGGTGGGCATGCAAATTGTAAAATCTATATATTACCGCACCTGGTTGGTTGTAGAAATTGAGTTTTAGGACCTGTGTAATAGGTACATAACCCCAACTGTATTAGATGCATAATGATTTTGGCCTGGTCTGGACCTCATTATAGTATGTATGACTGTCACGAAAACTCAGAGGGCAAAGCGGTGTAGTTTACAATACTATTTAATAGTAATAATAAAGTTCCATATACACAGGTCAGCAGGGTTTGGTGCACATATGGTTCAGAACAACAAGTTTCCAGGGGTAAACAGGCCAGGCAGAGTTCGGTACATGGATAGTTCCAAATAATACAATACCAGGTTCCAAGGAGAGTCAGGAGGCAGGCAAGGGACGATGAACTGAAAGACTTTGATTAAAGGTACAGTACACAGGGGCAAAAGCAAAAAACATGGTAAACAGGCAGAAACAGGTCAGCAGTGTTGGGCGAGCTACTTGGAAAATGTAGTGAGCTAAGTTACAGAAACATCTGTGGCATCACTTACTGATCCTTTGCAGTTGTATTTCAGACTTGAGCCTCAGAAATGCTTGGGAAAATGTAGCTTGTGTGAACGCTACCGCACTACTTGATCAAGAAGAAAGCTTCACTACTGTAAAGCTACTTGATTCAGAAAACAGCTATGCTATGACCATGCTACTGAGAAATGTGGTTAAACTAATAACGGCACTACTTGCAGCTCAGAATACTTTCAATACAGATCCAACGATAGCGCTCAGCAAGTCCAATGAGACTTGAACAGAACAAACAGACAGGACTATATACTAACAGATAACAAGACACAGGTATACAGAATTCATGTGATTGAGATCTGGGCTTGAGGGATGTGTTCATGGGATCCAGGGTGATTGGGAAATATGGGTGTCCTGGAATGGGAATCTGTATTTGTTGGGTGTGTTCATGAGAGATCAGGATGTTGGGGATTAGTGTCGGCCACAGGGAGCAGGACATCACAAAAGGGCATACAAAACTCCATGGTGATTACAGATTTACCATCATACCCATCTACACATAAGACCTACATCGGAAACCCATAGTTAAATCCTAAAACATATTCCATAATACACAGAAGAATCCATACATATAAGGCTAAATACTATTGCAAACATTAATAAATAAGAAAATACACTGGAAACTACACTAGACATAACTCAAAGAATGAAAACAACACAGAACACAGGGACATCATTACAATACCACCCCCCTCCAAGGAGCGACTCCTGGCACGACACACAGAAGTGGAGGGGCTGGCACCGGCAATGACCAGGCAGCCCGGGCCACCGAAAGAGACCAAGCAGTTGGAGCCCAGGCAGTGGGAGACCAGGTAGGAGGAGACCAGGCAGGAGGAGTCCAGGCATGAGGGAACACTGGGGGTGTCAAGGCAGCAGGAAAGCCCGGCGGGGACCAAGCAGCAGGGGACACGGGGCAGCAAGGCAGCAGAGGACACTGGAGGCGTCCAGGCAGCAGGCAAGCCCAGTGGAGTTTAGGTGTCAAAAGAGCCTGGCGGAGGTCAGGCAGGAGTGTGGACAGGACTGAAGACAGGGACAGAGGGCCCCGGACATGGGAAACCGAACAGGTGGAGGCAAACCCGGGGCGGGATCAAGAATCAGGATTAGAGTAGGACATGGGGTCAGAGCAGGAACTGGGGTGGCAAGAGGAACTGGGGCCAGCACAGACATTGAAGCTGCAGCAACAGGGCTTGGGGCTGGACCGGGGGTGGCAGCATGGTCTGGGGCTGCAAGAGGAAATAAGACTGCCAAAAAATTGACATAGTTTGCCACAGGGACTGGGGTTGTAGAAGGGACGGGAGCTACAGTGGGAACTGGAGCTGTAGCAGGGCATGGAGCTGCCACAGGGATTGAAGTTGCAATAAGGACTCCGGTTGCAACAGGAACTGGGAGTGGAGCAGCAGTAGGGAACAGGAACTTTGGACGGAGCAGCAGTAGGGAACGGAGCAACAGCAGGGAGTGGAGCAGAAACAGGGAATGGAGCAGCAGCAGGGAATGGGATTGCATCAGGGACTGGAATGGGAACAGGGACTGGAACTACAACGAGAACAGGGACTGGAACTACAACGAGAACAGGGACTGGAACAGGAACTGCAACGGGAACAGGTACTGGAACGGGAACAGGAACTACAACTGGGAACAGGGACTGGAACAGGAACTGCAACGGGAACAGGAACTGGAACAGGAACTACAACGGGAACAGGGACTGGAACTGCAACAGGAACAGAGGCTGCTGCAGGGACAGAGATTACTGCAGGGACATGGACGGCTACAGGGACAGGGATGGCTTCAGGGACAGAGATGGCTGCAGGGACAGGGATGGCTAAAGGGACAGGGACGGCTACAGGGACAGGGACGGCTACAGGGACAGGGACGGCTAAAGGGACAGGGACGGCTACAGGGACAGGGACGGCTGCAGGGACAGGGATGGCTGCAGGGACAGGGATGGCTGCAGGGACAGGGATGGCTGCAGGGACAGGGATGGCTGCAGGGATGGCTACAGGGACAGGGACGGCTGCAGGGACGGCTGCAGGGACAGGGATTGCAGCAGGAACCAGGGCTAAAGGCTAGTGAGTTAGGACCACCTGAGATGGGACCACCAGAGACGGGACCACCAGAGACGGGACAAGGGGCTAAGTAGGAGAGGAGTTCAAAAGCTGGAGGGGGAGCAGGTTAGCATCCAGGGCAGAGAGCAGGTGTGGAAAACAGGCAAGCAGCTGGCAAAGCAGGAAGCCCATAGCCTCTCTCTTGAGCTCACCCTGGCATGCCGGCAAGCAAAGAACACTCCAATGAGTTCCATTTTCTCTTTTAGTGTACTGTGGGTGAGATCCACCCAGGGTAGGTAATCATTGAAGACCTACTGATCTCCTCGTGAGGTCTCCTCGACATCATGCAGGACGGTGGGGGAGATAGCAGACTTTGTAGAGGCAACCTTCTTCAAAGGCTGTTCAGAGGCAGCCGTCTTAGAGAGCTGCACAGTGGCAGCCGTCGTGGGGAGCTGCTCGGAGGCAGGCATCTTGAGGGGCTTGTGGGACGCAGCAGTCGTGAGGGGCTGCTGTGACGCAGTTGCCTTGAAGTTTCATATACAAAGTCAAAGTCAAAGTTGTTTATTTATCATATGCATACATCATCCTATGCAGAGAAATTTCTTTTGACATGGCACGGCGATTCTATGCAGTGGGCTTATAAACAAGAATTTACAACAATCAAGAATTTTAAAATAATAATGACAATAGTAATAATAATGATAATGATAAAACACTATGTACTGAGCAGCGGTCTGGAAAATGTACAAAAGTAGGAGTAGTAAATATTATAGA
>JACXGM010024212.1:0-15833 GCA_016801145.1 Umbra pygmaea
CCTGACCAGTCAGCGAATCAGGAAATAGTGGGGGGGTTTCAGTGAGGAATATAATGTCATGTTCTTGAAAATTGAAGGGGTCTTTTTCCTATTTGAGAATGGAATAAACACCGGCACTGTTTCCGTGAGAAATAGTGTCTATTTGCTCTTTTTACAAATGCTCATGTCTTTCTTTGATTAATAATTAGATACATCATTAGCTGCAGGCTTCCTGTGCCAGAGGATGCAAAGCAGCCAAGTCTTGCTACAGGTTTTTGCAGTCACTCAGGTGTTTTCACAACTTGTTATCTCAAAAATCTGGTTGCAGTCATTAATGGCTTCCTTTTACTGCCCTTGTAGTGTAGTTCCATGCAGTGTAACCAACAATCCCTTAAATTTGAACTTGCAAACTATGCTTCCAACGGTGTCTCTGGGAACAAAGACCTAGCCAGTTCAGGTATTTCACGTGTTCCAGCTCAACCATACATGGTGCAACTAAAGAAACATTTAATTAGTGGCTTCAGGTGTGCTTGGGAAAACACCTGTTTTGCATATTTGTGCTGTTGTGAGGGATTCTATTCAGAGGGTTGAATAATTGTGAGACTATTTTAGTCATTATGAGTTACATTTTCAGTTGGATTTGGGGTAACCACTTGATGCATTTGTTGTGTTGATTCATTTCAATTGCTTGTTTGATTTGTTCATTTCAAAACAGATGGAAATCTGTAAAAATTTAGATTTTAGATTTTCAATACAGCCGATTTGCAATAGGGGTTAAATAATTTTGAATGCAGCTGTATGCTACCAGTCAGAAGTTTTAGAACACCCAGGGATTTATGTTTTTTATAGAACTTCACCATTAAAGGCATTAAATTGATTATGAATATACTTTATATCCAAGACATTACCAATGTTGCAAATGGCTATTAGTGTTGGACATTACTGATATAATTAATATTTCATATACAATGGCAAAGCCACATTTTCAATAATCATTCATTCATCTGTGTAGAGAAGGGCACAGTGTGTAAAAACAGTGCATTGGAAATAACTATCTGTTATAATGTTTGGTTCATAGAAATAGAATGAATAAAAAAAACATTGAACTGTTTGGCGTGGTCATTCGATTAGTACACAACAAAATGGTGATTGTTGTTCATTGTCACTGTAACAACATGTGTCAGTGGGGCACAGTAAAGTGTGCTGCATGTACACTCACCTAAAGGATTATTAGGAACACCATACTAATACTGTGTTTGACCCCCTTTCACCTTCAGAACTGCCTTAATTCTACGTGGCATTGTTTCAACAAGGTGCTGAAAGCATTCTTTAGAAATGTTGGCCCATATTGATAGGATAGCATCTTGCAGTTGATGGAGATTTGTGGGATGCACATCCAGGGCACGAAGCTCCCGTTCCACCACATCCCAAAGACGCTCTATTGGGTTGAGATCTGGTGACTGTGGGGGCCATTTCAGTACAGTGAACTCATTGTCATGTTCAAGAAACCAATTTGAAATGATTCGAGCTTTGTGACATGGTGCATTGTCCTGCTGGAAGTAGCCGTCAGAGGATGGGTACATGGTGGCCATAAAGGGATGGACATGGTCAGAAACAATGCTCAGGTAGACTGTGGCATTTAAATGATGCCCAATTGACACTAAGGGGCCTAAAGTGTGCCAAGAAAACATCCCCCAAACCATTACACCACCACCACCAGCCTGCACAGTGGTAACAAGGCATGATGGATCCATGTTCTCATTCTGTTTACGCCAAATTCTGACTCTACCATCTGAATGTCTCAACAGAAATTGAGACTCAGACTAGGCAACATTTTTCCAGTCTGACCAACAACCATGCCTTGCTTAAAATTGCTTAAATCACCTTTCTTTCCCATTCTGACATTCAGTTTGGAGTTCAGGAGATTGTCTTGACCAGGACCACACCCTTAAATGCATTAAAGCAACTGCCATGTGATTGGTTGAGTAGATCATTACATTTAGGAGAAATTGAACGGGTGTTCCTAATAATCCTTTAGGTGAGTGTATATGTTTTGATTAAAACACTTTACTGTTTGTATTTTTATAGGTTGTGTGATTTCGCCATTTCACTTTAGGTGAATTGATGCTGCAACTTGAAAATTTTCTGTTAGCTATCTAATGTTATATCCCCAAAGTGATATTTATCTAGCTATCAGGCAAGATTATTTAGATCTAGTCTAGCTCTTGAGATGAGTTATTCATCTTATCTAACTGTAGTTTGTAATATTAGCATTTATTGAATATATTTTGATGACTTACCGATAGAATTATGAAGCAATTAAATCCAGCACTCTTTAATTCCTCTTCAGCAACAAGGCAGGCCACAGAGATATGTTAGTGCAGCTGACTACTCCATTGCTGCTGCAAAACTCACTAGTGAGTTTTTGACTTGCCGCAAATCGGTTTAATGCGGAAGTAGGCCGCTACATCCTTGCAATGGAATGGTACACATAATAATTCCTGCCGCTCTGACCATTCTGCTACATTGATTTGAATTGGAATGGCCATTCTATTCATTCTATTTCTATGGTTTGGATAATAGGATGTGATCGCAAGACTGGAATGTGCTGTTTTATCAGTGGCAAGTATGTGTTTAATAGTGACAGCATGCTGTGAGTGTCACCGGAGAGAAATAACAAGGAGGTAGATCGATTGGGAACTCTCATTGTCCTCCTCACCCAATTTCCCCTCTCTTCATTTTCTGTTATCCTAATAACTTTCTTCTCTAACAAGCCCACTTCTCAGTAGCCGGCTGTGCCAATGTCACACTGATCACTCGCCAGAGGAGATTAATAAGGAAAAACATATTTTCACACTCATCTGCCATGAAAAGGCTTTATTTATAAGACAATCTATTGATAAGTATTAAATACTCCTGCAAAAAAGAATTGTTAAAAAGCCCATGTAATTAAACGGTGTGTAACAACCAATCACTTGGAGATAATAGCGGAATGTGTTAAGACAAAATAAATTGTCAACTGTGTTAAAAGAACGCTTTGAACAAAGAAAACTGTTGATGGCATTGTTCATGTTTAGATTTTATTTTCAGATAAAAATATTACGCAATCTAACAGTATGATTCCAACTATAACTTGGAATTGGTGGTCAATGGAGATTGTGTGTGTTAACTCGCTAGTTCTGGTTAAAGTTCCTATCTGCCACCCCTTTACCACTTAGCCTAGACTCCAATTCGCACATAATTCCCCTATCCTCACTAACTAATAGTAACTGTGCAGTCCATTACCTAACACAGGCTGAAATAACCAAATCATACCAGTTCCTTCCTGCTGTCTTTACACATAGGCATTTAACACAGCTGCAAAATTATTATATTCATGGTAATGTTTGTTTTTATTGCAATAATTTAAATGTGCATGCTTATATATTATGTGTTTCTAAGATAAAAGTTCACAGTTCAGTGGCTAACAGGCTAACCAAACTGAAATATGGTTTCTGAGCACTGTTTTAAAGCACTATAGGTACTAAAATACATGAACCTGAAATAAATAACTGAATGAGCGCTTCAGCCAAATAACAAAAACTTTAACTTCTTGTTCATGTAAACTTATACTTAACTGCCTTCATGTAAATCTAAGACATGCACAAGTTCATCTGATACTGGTAAAGGTGCATGATGGTCAAAATCCTATCCTCCCCCTTTAACACTGCTGTGATCCGTTCTATACACATCATAAGAGTGTTCTTCAACACGGACACATCTCTTGATTTCACAAGCAATGATTTTCTATTATGAGGGACAGTTAAGCCAGTGCACATGGTTGGTCCTGTACGTACTCGAAAATACATAACCCAACCTAACACACAGTTCATATGCACACATGCACAATAACAAGTGAGACAAATGCATTAGATGATACAAGACTGGTGTAATATTGTAATACCTCTTCATAAAACAGCTGAAATGGAAAACAAAACTACAGAGAAATGAATGAAAAAATAGGGAAGTGAGAAAGAACACAAAATGACAGCTGATTTGAATAAAGACCTGAACACTGAGATTGAAGAAAAAAACAAAGATGAAGTGTCAAAACAATAAATCGCAAACAACTGAGGAAGAGGAGTGTGAAGGAATGCTCTGACTGTGTACCTGACAGGAAAGTACATATATTGAGTTGATTAGCTAATGTAGATACTCTCATTTAGCAGTTGGTTTTGTCATTAAATTC
Organism: Umbra pygmaea; assembly: GCA_016801145.1. Lineage (NCBI taxonomy): Eukaryota > Metazoa > Chordata > Actinopteri > Esociformes > Umbridae > Umbra > Umbra pygmaea. Next base: position 4,208 of record JACXGM010024212.1, read on the forward strand.
ACATTAGCACCAGCTACCTAGCTAGGAGGAGATTGTCTGTTGTCGTTTGAAATTCTCTGCACCAGTCGCTGACGTATTATTGTATTGTGGTTCCCATTCCAGCAGATCAAATACCCTAAGAATACAGTGGCTTCTGGACATGTCTCTGAATGTCCTTGTGTGGCCCAGCCAGAGCACAGTCTTGACCCCGATCGAACATCTCTGTAGAGACCAGAAAATGTCTGTGAAGTGATATTACTCATCCAACATGACAGAGCTCAAGACGATCTACAGAGAAGATAGAAACTCCCCAAATACAGGTTTGCCAAGCTTTTAGTGTCATATCCAAGGCTTACAATCTGTAAAGAAAACGCAAAAGTGGTGTTGCGTTATCACTTTTTATTCCACGTTTAGACAAGCGCTTTGGGGGGGGGCAATCTGTGTGCATATGGTGATGCAAAAGTGTGTGAAATTCAATGTAGTGTGCAATCCAGGTGGCTAGGTGGTAGTGTGAAGCACTGCCACACATCACCACCATGTCTACGCGCGTGCGTACAACCTTCCTTCTACTTCTCTCCATAGTATCTTTGGACATACAGAAGTTTTGACGCCATGCATGGTCATCAACTACTCCTTCCACAAAGTCCCACCAAAGTCCCTCCCACCATTGACTGGTTCTCCCAGGTATCGTTAAAGCCATCCGGTTCACCTCTAACGAATTGGTGCATCAACAATTTGATGGAGGTAATTAATGTGCATTCAGATCGTAATACTATCTGTGAATACTTCATACAACTGCTAAGTTTATCATCAGAGCTGCAAGGGCAACTTGAAGGTCTGACGTATGGAAAGAATCCGACATGTTTGTTCTTATTTTTTCTGTACTGGCGCATGCCTGTGACGTAAACACGTACGCGACGAGAGCCACAGTGAACAGATCGGTGCAGATTCTTGCGTTTTTACCCTTGAGTCGAGAATGCGACAGTGGCGCGTTTCCACTCTGGAGGGTGGTTTCACTTTTTGCATTTTTAAGCCCCAAAGATACTGTCGCCTTCTAAAGGAAAGGCACATCTAATAAAATATTTCAAATTTTATTTGAACACCTCGAGACGAGCATTTTGCCTAAGACGATTTGATGAAAATTGGCATTCAAGTTCATCACAGTCAGCTAAAGCTATAGAAACCCAAACTGAGGCGACTCTTTTACGTGACACGGTATGACGTATGCTGCACAGGAGTGGCATGCAAGGGTGTCGTCCACGAAGGAAGCCACTGCTAAGTCTCTGCACAAAAAAGCCTGTTTAGCATTTGCCAGGGCCCATGCTGACAAAAGTGAAGAATATTAGGACTCTATACTTTGGTCAGATGAGACGAAGGTTAATCTTTTTGGAATTGATGGCATCCAAACTGTAAGGTGTCACAAGGGGGAAGAGTACATTTAAAATTGCATGGCACACACAGTAAAGCATGATGGATTAAATGTTCTGGATTTAAGTAATCAGTTAAGAAATAACTTTACAGTAATTATATTCAATGTATTTTGTCTACCGTTTGCTAAGAGGTGTACAAAATAAACTCAATGACTTAAAGGTGCACTGTGTAGAATTTTGCGGAGTGATCAGATTCCAAAATATGTACAACATGTACTATGGCTTGCAAAAGTATTCCCTTTTGTCATTTCCACATTTTGTAGTGTGACTACCTGGAATGTAATAGGATTGTATTGGGATTTTAACCATGTTTTTTCTACACAACATATTGAACACTTCGAAGTGTTTTTGTGTATTATTTATTGTGACAAAAGTAAATGAAAGATAACATTATTTTGCAATGGAACACCTATGCAACTAATTGCCCTCAAAACTCACATTTTGGGTAAATGGAGTCCACCTTTGTGCAATCAATGTGTCGAACATTGTGTCTAAAAATGGATACATCTGTTTCTGGAAGGCCTGAGAATTTGTTAAAGAGCATAATGTAATCAAACGGCATCATGACGATCAAAGAGCTATCAAAGCAAGTTTGGGATAAAGTTCTGGATAAGCACCAATCAGGGTTGGGTTATAAAAAATTTTTTTTTTGAATGGAAAGAATACGGTACAACCGTGACTCTGCCTAGAGAAGACTGTCCACCAAAATTCAGTGACCGGTTACAGAGGACATTAGTCAGGGAATAAACCAAGAGGCCAACGGTAACTCTGAAGGAGCTGGAAAGATACGCAGCTGAGATGGGGGAAACCATCCATGGGGCAGCTTTAACCCGGATGCTCCACAAAGTTAGGCTTCATTGACGTGTGGTGAGGAAAAAGCCATTGCTAAAACAAACCCCTATCAAATCCTGTTTGGAGTTTCCCAAAAGGCATGTGGTAGATGGCAAAATTTAACTTATTGGCCTTAGCACAAAACGCTGTGTTTTGCGTAAAGTGAACAGTGCTCATCGTCCTGAGAACACCATCCTCATGGTAGGGCTGGGCGATATATAAAGTTTTGTTGGTACATTCGAGTTTGGTTTGGTGCAGGATATGCCAAATGTCTACTACTTATATAAATAATATATTTATTTCAGCACGCATACACTTAAACAGAAAATCAGCCCTGCATTATGCTTTCTGTAGAACTCCTTTCCCCACAGTGGTCTTTGGTCAGGGTTAAACGCATGGAAAAGTAAAACATACATTACTTACTAATCAGTCCTTAACAGACTTACCTGTTTAAATTAAGTACTGTGAAGCGGCAGTCAATCTCATAATGCTTAATGGTGAAGTGTAAAGATAATATTCTTAGATATTTGTTGTTAAGAGATCAAATGCTGAGATGAGACTTTCCTGTGCATGCATAACTGCAGTAAAATGATTGCCAGAGGTAGCCTATTTGCACTACGAAAACTTTCCAGCACCTGAGACACGATCACGCAGTAGAACAGGAGAAGTGTGTGAAAGAGAATTCTCAAAGCTGGTTCCTCCAGTTGAGCAAACTGCAAATGAACAGCATAGAGAACTGTTGCAATAACATAATGTGCATTTCTCATTGTTTAAATAAATACAAAACAACATAATAAGCGAAAATCCTTAATGGAAAAGACAAAAGTAGATACATATTCATGTTTAATTGTTACATATCACCCATCGAAATTATTAGATCATCTATATAGGCTTTTTTAACCTGATTGATACATTTCTGCAGAGCGCAACGTTAGTGAACAGTCAACTTTTTTTACTCACCGGCATATAATAATTTGACCAAAAAAATTAAGGAAATCATTATGCCAAAAGCAATGGTATTTCAAATGTTCACAAAAAAAAAAGCGTTGAAAAAAAGCAGTTAATCTGCAATCACCAGTAGCCTACGTAAGGAGTGGTTCTCAACCTGCCGTTATTGACAACTGAACTTAGGCCCACATGATTGTCTATTATGTAATTATTTCATATAGGTTGTTTATTTGTGTGTAACCCACTGTTACCCACTGTCATGGCCACATGCCAAATAGAGTCAGAACCTCAGCAAATAGAGATGTCAAATTTGTCATACTTAATCATCACATCAGATACGATTGAGCGTTATTCTTTTACTGAAATACATTTAAAATTAAATTAATAAAAGCAAAAAAAAAACAATGTCTGTGTTTATTTATATACTTTTATTGCCATATACTTGGCAATTTGACCAAGTGCCATTTTCTCACTAGTAAATTGAATAAAGAATATCCCGTTAGTCATGCAAAGCTACAAAATATATCAAGATTTTCATTTCGGGACATATTGTCCAGTCCTACCCAATGGTGAAGCATGGTGGTGGCAGCATCACGTTGTGGGGATGCTGTTAATCAGCAGGGACTGGGAAACTAGTCAGGATTGAGGGAAAAATGGATGGAGCCAAATATAGGGCCATTCTAGAGGAAAACCTGTTTCAGACTGCAAGACACCTGATGCTGTCATGGATATTCACCTTCCAGCAGGATAATGACCCTAAACACACAGCCAAAGCTACACTGGAGTGGTATAAAACAAAGAAGCACATATTAATTTGCATTCGCAAGATGATCACTTGAAAGTTAAAGACTGTTCCAATGTTACAACTTTAATTATCCAAATAGTATCTCACATTTTATCCTTTACAACATTAAAAGTGATAATCCTAGATGATTGGGGAACACAGGACAAAGAAAATATGAGACAGGGACTCTTGACTGTATAAAGGACTTTGTGTTAATCAAAATCTTACCCTGTTGATATGTAGGCCCACTCCACAAAAGCAGACAAAGTTAACTCTGGATGATTTACTCTAATACATTGGTGTAGCTCATAACACACCACAGTATGATGTTTCAGAGGGCTTTGTTTACATGTATAGACTGTATACAGCACAGGTGTCAAACTGGTTCCACAGAGGGCCTAGTGTATGCTGGTTTTCGGTCTTTCCCTTCAAAAAGAGCCCAATTAAGACCTAGACTGCCAGGTGGAGGGAGATCCTAACCAATTAGTGACCTACTCAAATCAGCCCTGTACAAGGTAAAAGCAAAAACCTGCATACACTAGGCCCTCCATGGAACCGGTTTGACACCAGTGGTATACAGGTTGGTTATATCTCCTTGTCTTACTATACCTTATTACGTTCAATCTTTTTCATCCTTTGTTTTTTTATTTTTACAAATGCTGTGGCACAAGACTTTCACTGTACATGCCACTACGGTTCGTGTCTCCTGTACATGTGACCAATAAACTTGAATCAAAGAGATGTTGTCTGTAATATTTTTCCTTGGGATACCAGTAATCATTATCCTATTATCTGTCAGAACTGTTAGTATTCTGAGAGCAAAGCCTTGATGTATCACTAAAAGGACCTTAAAAAACACAGTAACTGTCAATACCAGGAAAATATTGGTGGGCTTAAGGCTTAGGAGGGTGTGAACGATCTTGAATGGGCCAAAGGAGACCTCTGTTGGAGTGAGATTTTTGACCAAACTTTGAGGGGAGCTGCATCAGAACTGCAACTTAAAGTGGGTCAACTTTTGAAGCACCCTAGTAGTCCATTCGACTGCTGAAGCATGGCCGCCGGCTGTGGTGTCATGCAATCTTTGCTGCCCTGAAATACATTTCTGGCCTTCAAATGCAAAGTATCTAAATACAATGCACTATTCTGTAGAAGATTCACACTGAAACATCCCTGAAATCACTGAGTTGCTTTCAGAATGGTTTCACAGTATGAGAAAAGCTAAATATGTTTTTTGCTTATAATGAAGTTATTCTCTCATGAACATTATGAATAAAAGCACAGTTATAAAACGAGCAAAAGAAAACGATTATTTTTAATCAAGGGAGAACTGAACGTAGCTTCATATAACTTGCAGTTAGTCACTGCATTGTCTAAATGACTGTTCAAGGATTTAAAAATTCCAAGTATCCTAGAGACAAGAGCTTGTAGGTATGGACTGGTTGAGATATCGCCCCGGTGAAAAGGGGAATTTGTTAGTGATGATGGGCAACCAACCCTTATTGCTGTTCTATAAGCAAAATATGCTGGCATCACTCAGGATTTTGTTTTTCAAAATAAAGGCAATTGTTGGAATGCCTTGCAACATGTTAAATTTCAATGTGGCTTTTACTTTGAAAAAGATAATCTGAGTACATGCTGCCAGCTTTATATCCTGTTGCTAGAAGAACAGCAAAGAATGTTTGCTTGCCCATCACTAGAACTTAGTTCAAGTGGGTAAACAAATTGTATATTTATGGAACAATTTGCCACAAGATCACTTAAAGTATCAAAGCTTTGCTGCCTTGATCACGCAGATGGACAAAAATATGCATTTCAAAGATGGGTGGAGAAATACAGTGGCGATTGAAAGTTTGTGAACCCTTGAATAATTTTCTATATTTCTGCATAAATATGACCTGAAACATCAGATTTTCAAACATGTCCTAAAAGTAGATAAAGAGAACCCAATTAAACAAATGAAACACAACTATTATAATTGATCATTCATTTATTGAGAACAATGATCCATAATTACATATCTGTGGGTGGCAAAAGTATGTGAACCTCTAAGATAAGCAGTTCATTTGAAGGTGAAGCTAGTCAGGTTCTCAATCAATGGGACGACAATCAGGTTGGTGGGAACCTTGTTTATTTAAAGAACAGGGATTTATCAAAGCCTAATCTTCACAACACATGTTTGGGGAAGTGTACCATGGCACAAACAAACGAGATTTCGAAGGATCTCAGAAAGTGTTGTTGATGCTCATCAGGCGGGAAAAGGTTACAAAACCATCTCTAAAGTTTGGACTCCACAGATCCAGTCAGACAGATGGTGTACAGATGGAGGACATTGAAGACCATTGATACCCTCCCAGGAGTGGTCAACTAACAAAGGTCACTCCCAGAGCAAGGCTCTAGTCTGCAAGGTCGCAATGAAACCCAGGGTAATTTCTAGCAACTAAAGGCCTCTCTCACAATGGCTAATGTCAATGTTCATGAGTCCATCATCAGGAGACAAGCCAGGAGGCCATTGGAAAAAAGGTTTTGTGGAAGGATAAGACTAAAATATAACTTTCTGGACTATGTTTGGCCAATGGAAAACTGCATTCTAGCATAAGATCCTTATTCCATCTGTGAAACATGATGGTGGTAGTATCACAGTTTGGGCCTGTTTTTCTGAATCCAAGCAATGACTGCTTGCCATTATTGATGGAACAATGAATTCTAAATTATACCAGCGAATTCAAAAGAAAAATGTCAGGACATCTGTCTGTGACCTGATTCTCAAGAGAAGGTGTCATTCAGCAGGACAATGACCCTAAGCACACAAGGTATTCTACCAAAAATTAGTTACAGAAGAATCAAATAATAAAGTAAAATCCTCAACTTAATCCAATTGAAATGTTGTGGAAGGGCCTGAAGAAAGCAGTTCATGTGAGGAAACCCACCAACATCCCTGAGTTGACGCTGTTCTGTACAGAGGAATGGGCTGAAATATCTCCAAACCGATGTGCAAATGTTTAGTTGCAGTTATTGCTGCAAAGGTGAGTCACACCAGATACTGAAAACAAAGATTCACATACTTTTGCAACTCACAGATATGTAATAACTAATAATTATCTTCAGTGAATAAATGACCAAGTATAATGTGTCATTTGTCTAATTGGGTTCTCTATCTAGTTTTCAGACTTCTTCGAAAATCTGCTGATGTTTTAGATCATATTTATGCAGTAATATAGAACATTCTAAAGGGTTCACAAACTTTCAGGGACAATTGTAGAAGGCTAGACAGAGTAAAAAAATTGAACATATGGGAAAGCGATAAACCAGTGTTTAAAAAATACACCACTATTATAGTCAGTGGAGAATCACAAATATCTGGGCCCTGTACATAGAGTCTCTGAGGGCCCCTCCACGTGTTAGGGCCCTTTATACTTAGGGCCCTTTATACTTAGGGCCCTAACCAATTGGGAGGGGTGAAAGAAAAGAATGAGGGAGAGAAGGTTAAACTGAATTGACGATTTAGGGCATGACAAAGCAGAGATAACCTGTGACAAAACTTCTAGCATATAATGACAGGACACACCCTTACTCTTAAAATAATGGGATAAAAGATGCACACAAACTAAGTGTTTGGGTTCATTGTCTTGTCCCACATTTGGCTAAGCAACAGTTTTTGTCTGACCACTCACCTTTAACTCCCGGGCGACCTGTACGTGGTTGTCGTAGACTAAGATGTTAGCTGTAAGGTTTTCTACATTTTGTGACAATGTCGGACTTCCTTCAAAAGTGTTTGGCTCAACAAACACATTCAGCAAAGGATAGGCACATTTAGTACCATCCCAAACCTGGAAGGAAAATTAAGACAATTTTCAATACATGTATGAAGGAAAGAACACGAGAGGGAGAAAAACCTAGAGAAATACAAAACCTTTGTAACTTAACTTCCTCAACAGAAATACACATCTCCTTGAGTAAAACTGGAAGCTTGAACGTGGGAGGAAACAACAGAGGGCAGTAGAAAATGCCTCTCAGACACAACTAATCTTTATCACGAATGATGCATTGTCATCAACACAGGAGGGTCATCGGATGTGTTGTTTACAACTCTAACCTCATAATAAGGCGTTCAAGTAAACATGCATGCCTTCATTTATAAAAGTGAGCAAATTAGCATTGCAGTAAAAACATGTTCCTGGAGGGTTGACAAAGCTCCTACCTCTAAATTACTTATTCAGCAGAAAGCGTCAACATTGACAGCAGCATCATTATACTAATCTTTTGTGTTTTAACATCCTCATATATCCTTTTAATGGTATAAGAAGAGAGATAAAGTGCCCTAAAGACCGAAATAAATCCTTGTTGCTGTCTTAGATAAAAACTGTTATGAGAGATGCTTTATCATATGGCTTTGCCACATTAGATAGCCGACGATAAAGTTTTCCTCTGGATTTCCAGTTTCCTAGGTGAACACAATAAGTGTAAAAGGCTGCCCGTGGCAATTACCTTCAAAAGAGTGCAGCTGCTGTCCACAGGGGCTTTAGCCAGCAATTGGCAGGTCAGGTCGAAGTAAGCCTTGGGCTGTACTGATGAGAGTGGTACACTTGGCTCGGTAGGAACCAGGGACTGGTTGGCCGCCCACATGCGTAGGGCCTCAACAGCATGCTGATCTTCCTCATCAAACTTGAAAGACCTGCTGGAGGTACGAGGGACCACAGGGCTGCCCACCGTACCGTCAAAGGTGACCACGGAGAAGCCATGACTTGTCAAAAGGCTGATGGCGCCATTAAAAAGCTGGGTCTGAGAAAGAGAAAGAGTTGGTCCATTGTGAACAATAGCTTCTTACTCCACCTAGATGATGTCAAACCACCCCATGCAGGGATAACAAGGTCAGAATCTATGTACACAGTACACTATGGTAAGCGTCTTACATAGGGTTGTCCCTTCTAAATACTAGCCTTCTATATCTGGAACTAAAATCTACCTTGACTCTATGGAGGCGTATGATATCTCCAATTTTGAAGATCTTGGGGTGTTCCTCGAGCTTGTCACAAAAGATGGTACAGCCCACTTTATTGTTGGACTGGTCTGTAATTTTCAGTGTGGAGCAGTAATCTATGGGGGATTAAAGCCAGAACACTTGTCAACTCACAATCCTAACATGACAGTCTGAGAAATACTGAGACAGGATAAAGGCTGTGCATGTTGTTACAATGCCCTACAATTTCATTTGAGACAACTGAAACAAGTTTACATCAACTCTTAAAGACAATGTCTATCAATAACATTCTAACTTTGCTCACACCAAAAGCCCTTGAATGGCTGTGTACATTTATTTTTGCAGAACACAAACCCATTTCAGCTAGTTATGAAACCATATGACAATGTGATCTTTTTGGGATAGAACTCTAGAGAGGTATAAAACTACCCACTCATCAAACCTTCCCATTGGAAGGCTTTGACAACAGGCATTCTGAGTTTGCAATGGTCTATGGTATGCTCCTCCCCTAAAGCGGCTGTCAAGGGTTTGACAACAGGATCCAAGTGTCAAGGTTTTCAAAACATAAGATTTTCCTAAGTAGATGTACATCAGGGGCTTTCAGAAATAGGGAGTTTACACCATTAGGTAAACATTTTGTAAATATTTTCTCTATGGTTCTCAGGTGCAACCTAACTTAGGGTGTTTGTGCATGTGTCTAGAATATTCTAAAAGGACTTGTGAGAGCATTTTCAGTTAGAGAAAATTGCACAAACACACAGCTAACTGAGAATCCTCTCACAAGTGCTTTTATAATCTTCTACAGCTAACCCACAGCTAACAGACTGCACTTCAACCTCATTTTCATTGTATCTTTTCAAACTCAAAGCACTAGAGTACCGAACGAAATAATAAAACAATGGTCACTGTCCAATAAATTATGGTGTTTACACAGCCATACGGCTGCTCGACCAAAAAAACCTTAGCCGACCAAGAGTATATTGACCAAACAATCGACCAGTCAACTGAATGGGGTGCGCCCTAGATGGAGTAGATGGAGGCCACTGTGCTCATTGGGACCTTCAATGCTGCAGATATTTTTCTGTACCCTTCAACAGATCTGTGCCTCAAAATATTCCTGTCTCGGAGGTCTAAAGACAATTCCTTGGACGTCATGGCGTGGTTTGTGCTCTGACATGCACTGTTAACTGTGGGACCTTATATAGACATTTGTGTGCCTTCCCAAATCATGTCTAATCAACTGAATTTAACACAGTTGGACCCCAATCAGGTTGAGGAAACATTTCGAGGCTGATCAGTGGAAACAGGATGCACCTGAGCTCCTTTTGAGTGTCATTGCAAAGTCTGTAAAAACGTATGTACCTGTGCTTTTTCATTTTTTATTCTAAGAAATTTGCTAAGATTTTAAACACACTTTCACATTGCCATTATGGGGTATTGTTTGTAGAATTTTAAGGGAAATATTGAATGTAATCAATTTCGAAATAAGGGTGTAACATGACAAAATGTGGAAAAAGTGAAGCGCTGTATTGTGACTTCATCCATGACTGTCGAGTTCGTGCCACAACCTACATAATGTTAACACAAACATTCACGTAACTATTTGCAGTTTGCTGGGATTTATATTGATACCTTTTTCCTACTCAATAAATGTCAATAAGGTGTGTGTGTATTAAATGTCACTAAGCCTAACTGACTTGGTTCTTGCTACTTGAATGATATAAAGTCTGTTGTTCTTGCCATATAAAAACATCATAAAAATTATAGAAAACTCCAGACCACATAGGCATCATTATTTTACAAGGTAACAGCATAAAATGGTGAGCACTGCAAGTTTGTGCATACACAAAGACATTAAGCATTGCCAGGCATAAACACATTTATCTCTGGCCTCATTTTAGCATCTCAAGATTGGGAGTCAAATATATTTGTTATATTATTTATATCACAGACGCTTGCATTCAAAATCGATCTCTCATGCAGAGTTTGCCCTATGGACACAATAAAGAACGAACTTTTCCCTTCTGGCCAACTGAATAAATTGGAGGAAAATGTCCAGCACTGTGTATATCTAACTCAAGTCCAATATCTACAGGCTCACTTAGTGGGATGATCATGGATTTTTCACCCCTCATGTCAGTTTGTATGACAAGATTTAATGCTTGGTCAATACTTTCGGTGTGTTATGGTAAGTCAGATGTTAACCACAGAAGCACACATTGACATTGAGATATTTAAACATTTCATATACATTATGACAAAGTACCGTAAACTTACTTAATATCTCAATGTCAACGTGTACAATACTTGTATTGCATACGATGGTACCAAATGAAAAAAATTAGAGTTTGGAATGGGCAAATTATTACATTACAGGTGAGTGCAGTTTATACTTTCTTAACACTGCATTTGTTGATCCGAAATACTCTGAATACAGCAGTCTATGCTGGCCTTTTTTACAAGCACATGTGTGCCCAAGTTAAAAAATGTAGGAAAAATGTAGGAAAAATGTAGGAAAAATGTAGGAAAAATGTAGGCGCGCACCAAAAAAATCAAGGCCAACAATACAAATATTTTTACAGTGGCACTGGAAAACATACTTCACTGTTGAGATAGCTTGACAGAATCCCCTTCCTCATACTCCCTCTCATACACACACACACACCTACTCCCTCA
>JACXGM010024213.1:0-15752 GCA_016801145.1 Umbra pygmaea
TGATGGGTAATGGTGATTGCTGAAACCAGGTGTATGGGATAACGGAGGGGAGGAGCCAGGGATAAGTGATGAGTGATGATCAAACCTTCTCCACCTGTGGGGACACACAAACTGAACAGAGACAAACACACAGAAAACAAGGCAGAAAAATAGCACATAGTAGACAGACACCAACAAAAACCCCAAAGTACACATTTTAATATTTATATAGACTGGGGGACGTAACAGTCATGTTGTGGGCTAACTAAATAATCAAAGCTATAAAATGCCACTGAAACTGTCTGTGAATGGCCCTGCCCTAGACAAAGGTGTATTAAATGTCTGTGTATGGCCCTGCCCTAGACAAAGGTGTATTAAATGTCTGTGTATGGCCCTGCCCTAGACAAAGGTGTATTAAATGTCTGTGTATGGCCGTGCCTTAGACAAAGTTGTAATAAATGTCTGTGTATGGCCCTGCCCTAGACAAAGGTGTATTAAATGTCTGTGTATGGCCCTGTCCCAGACAAAGGTGTATTAAATGTCTGTGTATGGCCCTGTCCCAGACAAAGGTGTATTAAATGTCTGTGTATGGCCCTGCCCCAGACAAAGGTGTATTAAATGTCTGTGTATGGCCCTGCCCCAGACAAAGGTGTGTCATTTTGAAACCTGACTGAAGGTTTGGAGAAACAGAAACCAAATGGAATGACAGAGGACAACAACATTGAGAACAGTGGAAATAAGGACAAAAATATGCAGGACGAGTGCCCATGGCAGTCGGATTGAATGCTTTTTGTTAATGCATTGAACATCATCTGTTAAAAAGTAACTAGAACTTGAGAATAATACTTTTACTTAATTACTTTTTTAACACCAGTAATTGTAATTGTAGTTGAGTAGTATTTCAGTAATGTAACAGTACTTGTACTTGAGTACAGATTTTCAGTACTCTTTCCACCACTGTATATTAGTCATAGGTGGTTTGGGCGTAACATGCAATAAACCAATCATACCGTCAATTCACATTCCCTTTAAGAGCAGGCACGCTTTTTCCATGGCGTATTGCTATTATAACGGTGGATTGCAATTTATTTTTATTTTTTACAAAATGTAAATAAAGAAATGTCACAAAGACATATTTTCCACTGGGCTCAGTGTCACTCAATGACGAGGTTATGAATGCATGGTGATATTTTTGCAATGTAGTCTAACATTTGAGATTGCTATTCACTTTGACAGAGTCTACAGACATTTGAATTATATGACATTAAAGAAAATCATCTACATAGTCTGTCTATGTTATACAAGTAAACTAAATTACTAATTGTTTTCATACTCCAAGAATTGTTAACACCGATTTGTTCGCTTGAGAATGGGATTATTCCTACATTCCTTGCAAAATAATGTTCTACTCTCACGGTGAGTGTGGTAAGGAGTAAGGACTCAGGTAGGCTGGTGGAAATGTAATTGCTGGGTTTACTGTAGATGAATCTGGAACCAGAGCTATCGGGTTGCAGGGTACAGCCTAGTCGAACACCTGGGTAACTAGAACTCTGAGACATAGCCTACGTGCACTCAACAGCGGCACGAACGCTGTACTGCTAATACTAAGGAATACTCCTCCTGGGAATACGCACACTCTATACATTCAATACAAGTGACTGGCACAACGTCAGGAAAGGATATATTTTAAACAGACAGTCAAGTATACACAAGCACTGAGGCAACTCACTTCTCACAACACGACTCGCTATAGCACTCCGGATCAATCTCTTTATAATACACTTCACCTTAATCAGAACAGGAAATAATGAACCGCGCCCTCCTCTCCTTCACCCGGAAAGATATAGGAACTGAGCCGCCAGCTGTTAGTACTTAGTTGAAATAGACCAACTCAGTCCTCAATCAGTACCAGGTGAAAGGTGAGAGGAAGGCGCTACACACATAATATAAGAATAAACTGAAACACTCCATGTATTTGATAATTGATAACTAGCATATTAAAAGAAACAGAAGATAGCTAACATACTTACAAAATACCAAATACACAGAAAGAGTCCAATCTCAGTTCATATTTCCATTCCAGCCCTCCCTGGCTGGATGTGACATCTACCAAGGAGTGAAAGGGAAAATATTTAAAACTTTGTTTACAGGCATGGGTTGAATAACAATAAATCAATAGCTTTCTTACCTATTTTGATTATGTTTTTGTCATTTCACAGTACAAAATGCAGAACATCTCTCTTAAACAAATGATTGTTTCAAATCCTAAAACAGCTAAACATGGTGTTTCATGGATACAGGATGTCTCTGGAATGCAATGTATGTACATCTAAAGCCAGTGTTGCCAAATGGAAACAATGGCTAGATATTTATCATAGCCTGTGATGCCAGCTGGAAAAGTGTTAATGCAACTTTTGGCCCACAGGAAGGGGGCCAAACTATAGAAAATCAGAGACATAATGGCGCCTGGTTGAGGTTGATTAATTCATTAGTTATTTTGAATCATTATTGCCATTGGTGGGATCTTGAACTAATGTTAAATAATTGTTCCAATAGGGAATCAGCATTTAGTTCTGTTGTGACATAATTATCTATATTAAAAAAAAATCTAATTGCCAGGTGTTCTCTCTGCAGAGACAGACAGCTTTAACAGTTGATTTAAACATTAAAGTCTATGCTCTATTTTTCTTCATATCCTCCGTAATCTGAATAAATTACTATGATGAGTACATTTTAATACACAACAGTACCTTGCAACTTTACAGAGTTTTGGTTTGCTAACCCTACTGTAACTATAACATTTTTACTTGGTTTGTTTTTTGCCACTTAACTGTTTGAAATGTAATCTAAAAATTGTTAACTACAATCAGTGCATATTGAATGTTGTGAAAAGTTGCTTAACTTTTTCTTTAGATTAGATATTTTTTGATTTTTTGATATTCCTAGGCTTGTTTTAAAAAACCAAGAGAACACAGTCGCTCATTGTAGTGACATTAAGTTCATGAAAACAGCCAAAAATACTTCTAAATAACAATTTAGATGCATGAATTTGATTATGATTGCAAGGGTTTTTATGTTTTTATGTAAAACCTCGTAAGCTTAGAAAAATTTTAGTTGTAATGATACAATGTTTTTTATTAAATGTTGAAAACCAGAACCTTTTACAAGTAACTTCTAATACTTTTAAAACTCTGTCCATTATTATGACTCAATGATAACCATATGAACCTAAAAAACGTTTAAGTTAATCACAGATCAGTGGTGGAACAATTAACTTATGCTGTAAGAACGTTGTATAAGCTGTACTAGTATGTCTACACCAAAAGATAATGTATAATGAACCATATAGGTTAGGTGTTTTGGATTTCAACTAATGTATTTCAATAATGTCTTCTGTCTATAAATGTTCAAAGTGTGATTAAAAAGCTTTCAAGAATGATTTGTAGTTCGAGTTTGAATGTTTTCACAGTATTACAGCTTATTTTCTAAAGTTATGATACTATTCTCACCAGTATGAGGTAACATTACACTTCTTTAAGTATAAATAAACCAAAAGATCATCAGATACTACCTTTTCTTACTAGCTTAACTCGTACATCTGACATTGTCTGTGTACAGAAAAACATGTAGAAAGACATGTTTCACATTGAAATACATTATGGTCATACAAAGTACATGCAAAACCTTGGACAAGATTATCTTCTCTATTGTTTAAATGTCTGAACTCTCTGTCCCTCCTGACCCAGGGCCCCTCTCTGTCCCTCCTGACCCAGGACCCCTCTCTGTCCCTCATAACCCGGAGCCCCTCTCTGTCCTTCCTGCCCCAGGGCCGCCCTCTGTCCCTCTTGACCCCGAGCCGCCCTCTGCCTTTCTTGCCCCAGTCCCTCTGCCCTTCTTGCCCCGGTCCCTATTGTTGAGCCCACCCCGGTGTTGTGGGCTTTTGGAGGGGGGCTTCAGTCACATCCAGCCCAGGGAGGGCTGCTAGGCAGAGCCTTTGTATGGACTCCCTTTTGTTTTGTTTCTTTTGTTATGTCTCCTTGTTGCCTTCAGTGTTTTCACGGTGGTTTAGTTAGTTGGTTATTTACCTCATGTGTCCTCTGTGTACTGCCCTGGGTATATGTCCTATGTTAGTATTCAGGTTCCCTCCCCTTGTGTGGTGTTTGCCTCCCTCTTGTGCCTCTGTTGTGTATTGTGGGTTATCCTTGATTTGAGTTTGTGATGTCATTGTTAGTAACTCCCATGTCTTGTCACATGTTTCTGTTATCCAATAGATCCCTGTCTAGTTAATTTCCTTACCCAGGTGTTGCCCATTGTCTCTTGTTAGTAGTTGTATTTAGGTTGAGTGTTTGGTCCTGTCTCTTGTCGGTCAATGTTCTATGTTGCGTGTTCCTGCTGCATGTTCTGTCAAGATATATATTGGATTATCTTCTGGTTTAGCCCCTCGTGGCAGTGTTTGTTTTCCAAGTATTATTTCTATTAAATAAGTTTGATTGCATCCCCTTCGCGCCTGCCTCTTTCTACGCTGACACATGGGGAAACATGACAATAGTCAGTAAAACATTTGTGTAGACTGTACATATTGTTGTATTTTCAGCCTGATATGGTAAGATGCACAACATCAGAACCAACACCCTAATGTGTGAGATCTTAATGTGACCCCAGTGGGATGTAAACCCACAACCTTAGCTTTGGTAACTTACTGTAGTGCTCTAACAAGCAATGACTGCAATGAGTACAGTATGTACAATACATTAGTGTAATATACACTTTGGTATATTGGTAACCATATAAAAGGGAGTGGTAACACATGGAGCAGAATAGACGGGCTAGATAATAGACGGCAAGATAATGATCTCAATCATAGAGCTCATTAGCAGGCTCAAAGAGGAGGACAGGCTCAGAGAGGAGGACAGGCTCAGAGAGGAGGACAGGCTCGGAGAGGAGGACAGGCTCGGAGAGGAGGACAGGCTCGGAGAGGAGGACAGGCTCGGAGAGGAGGACAGGCTCGGAGAGGAGGACAGGCTCGGAGAGGAGGACAGGCTCGGAGAGGAGGACAGGCTCGGAGTGGAGGACAGGCTCGGAGTGGAGGACAGGCTCGGAGTGGAGGACAGGCTCGGAGTGGAGGACAGGCTCGGAGTGGAGGACAGGCTCGGAGTGGAGGAAGGCTCGGAGAGGAGGACAGGCTCAAAGTGGAGGACAGGCTCGGAGAGGAGGACAGGCTCAAAGTGGAGGATCTTTTTTGAAAACCTTGACAGGATGTTCTTGGCTGATTCATCAAATCCCTGACAGATGTTGTTTTAGGATTGTAGTTTTAAACAGACCAATAACAAGGCTTGGATCTTGTTGTCAAATCCTTGACATATATATTAGGGATGAGCATACCGTAGACCAGCGAGACCACAGAACTCCTGTTGTCGAACCCGTGACAGATGCTTTATGGAAGGATTATACCAAAGACCAATAGCAGGGCTCGGTCCCACCTGTCATATGAGTGGTCCTAATGTTTTGGATATAGGATTGATTGAGAGGGAGTCAGGGGTGATAGGGTTAATGGGGTCACGGAGGGGCGTTGGTGTGGGGAGGGGTCAGGGAGGTCACAGGTTAATGAGGTCAGGGGGGTCAATAGGTCAGGGATGTCATGGGGTTGGGACGGCAGGGTCAAAGTCACATGGTCATAAATCAAGCCATCAATTACATTTTGACATAACAAAAATGACACTCTTGCCAAATAATTTTCTGTACTGCTCAATACGTTTGGCCTTTTGCAGCATGTGAAAGATTGTACACACACCAGGGGTGGGTCACATCCTGGACCCGTTGATTTCAAAGGGTCTTGATATTTCAACTGTTACAGTGAAATATCCGGCACTTCTCTGATCATTTCTGGGTGTTATTTGAATCTCTGATTATCCCATAGAAGCTCTGTCCCTGTCAGGAAATGTTTGATAAATAAGAAGACTAGAGGTACATTTTTAGAGGCTATGGCCAATTCACTGATCATTAAAACTGCTGCCATTAAACCTCTACTAAAAAAGGTAACTCTGGATGCTTTGACATTGAGCAACTATAGACCAGTGTCAAATCGTGCTTTTATAGCTAAGATCATAGAAAATTGTTTACAGTCAACTTAGCTTTTCGACAAATTTCAATCAGGCTTCCGTCCTAATCATAGCACTTAAACAGCTCTTATAAAAGTTATTAATGAGATATGACTAAAGACTGACAAGTAAAATGTCAGTCCTTATTTTATTAGATCTCAGTGCTCCATTCAAAACTATAAATCCTAGGATACTGCTAGAAAGGTTGGAAAAATGGGCTGGACTCTCTGGGGTAGTCCTTGAGTGGTTCAGGTCCTATCTAGAAGGCCGCAGCTACTTTTGGCACTATTGGCAGTTATGAATCTGAGAGGTTGGGCATGTCATGTGGAATCCCACAGGGATCTATCCTCGGTCCACTTCTTTTAAATCTATGTATGCTATCCCTCTGTATCAAAAACTGCAGTAAAGTAACATAGATTATCACTAATATGCAGATGACACACAAATATACATACAGTGCCTAAGTATTCGGCCCTCTTGAACATTTCGACCTTTTGCCACATTTCAGGCTTCAAACCTAAAGATAGAAAACTGTAATTTTTTGTGAAGAAGCAGCAACAAGTGGGACACAATCATGAAGTGGAACGAAATTTATTGGATATTTTAAACTTTTTTAACAATAAAAAAACTGACAAATTGGGCGAGAAAAAATTACAGTTTCATATCTTTATATTTGAAGCCTGAAATAAAAAAAAGGTTGAAAAGTTAAAAAAAGTATTTCCACACTGCTGACACTGATATTGTGTCTGCTGCTGCCATCGCTGTCTCTGTGGACAACAAATTCTGTCAGTTACGTCATGTGAGGTCTCGGTATCGGGGGAATTTTACGAGTACGAGTACAAGTACATGAGCTTGGTATCGGGCCCGATACTGATACTGGTATCGGTATCGGTGCATCACTAATTTTTAACACTGGCAATGTCTTGGATATATTTTTTATGCATTGAATGCAGCCTTGGTGCATTCAATGCATAAAAAATATATCCAAGACATTGAATGCAGCCTTGGTGAAAGAAAGTAAACATTTTTGTTAGAACCTGAACATTTCAGGTTACTGCAAACTTTTAAACACAAAGGGCCCTATCTTGCCTCCGGCGCAACGCAGCGCTAAGTCTGAACGCAGGGGTCTTTGCTAGTTTAAGACGGACCCAGTTGTCAATTTCCCGTCAGGTGCCCATGTTGTTTAAATAGCAAATGCACCTGCACCCATATTTGCACCCATGGGAGTGCTGGTCTAACAGCGAGGTGTGTTCAGGATAATTCTAAGTGTATTGCTATCTTGAGACATCGGAAAGTGATTGCGCCATTGACCAACAAAAACCTGGTCTAAAGTCAATGGCGCAGCACATCATAGTTATCAACAGCAAATTAGTCAAATGCACCTATGGCATAAGCACAGTGCGTTCACACTATGCTTGTTGCACACACATAGGGAAGTTCAGCAGCACACAAACGTGCAAAAGATTACAAATAAAAATATTACGGTGCAAATCCGCCATAATAATAGCAATGCGCGAAAGGTACAATCGCGCCTGGCTTTTAAAGGGAATGGGAGATGAATCTCTGATTGGTTTATTGCATATTACGCCCAAAACACACCCAGGAATTAATGAAGACACTTAGTACAACCCTTTTAGACCATGCGCCCGGGGCATGGACCC
This sequence comes from Umbra pygmaea, assembly GCA_016801145.1. NCBI lineage: Eukaryota > Metazoa > Chordata > Actinopteri > Esociformes > Umbridae > Umbra > Umbra pygmaea. Next base: position 7,739 of record JACXGM010024213.1, read on the forward strand.
TTCTATCCGCTGTCAAACTAGCAAAAGTAGATTTTGGACATGCCCAAAACGCATTTGCGCCATGCACTTCACGTCATGCGCTTACATCATTTAAATAGGGCCCAAAGGGATATAAAATATATATTTGTTATGCTCTAAAACCAGCCAGCCTCATAAGAGGTGGTATGGAATTCAATTATGTAGTAGTATAAATTGCAAAAGAATCACGCATTTGTGAAAGTTTTATGAAAGTATCATATATGTTTCCCTTTCTATGACAGTGGAATGTTGAGAAGAAAAAAATTGTGTTTGTAACAACTGGTAAGCTCTTAACAGAGATTCAGAAGCATCACTGACATAAAAAAAACATTTTACTGTATAGCACCCACACCCAGTTTTCGGTAAAGAATAAAATGTTACTGAAGGTCCCAGAAAATTCCCTTCAATAAAACCCTCAGCGGACACATTGACATTCCACTACCCAGAAGGGCGCAACGTAGACAACAAAGTGCTGTGAGATGTTTTTAGCCACAAGATTCCACAGCCACAAATGCATCTCATGTTTTAAAATAACTTTGTAGGTTTAAATTAGTATGTATTAATCTCAGGTCAAGAAGAGCATACCACTATTTTCTCTAGAGCTACTGTAGTAACCAGCCTACAGACAATTGAAATGGGACAGCAACTCGTCTGTGGTCCGGCCCGGTATAATTTGCATTCTCATAATATTATGCCTATTTGACCCACATTGGAATTGTTTTCTAAGATTTTACATTTACATAACCTAAATAATTTCATAACCTATAGGAGTGGCTAGAGATTCAGGGACTGGACTGGGCAAGGACTTTCCTAAAGAAGTTGACTATCTATTTCTTGGCTGTAGATATTAAAGTATTCCATACAGAGTGGTGGTGGATATGAAATAACATTTGTATCACAGTATGTATCACAGTACGTATCATAGTATAGTGACTTGAATAGGCCTCCAAAGTAAATAAATTACAGAAAATGGCAAACTTGTGGAAGGGATGCATACATTTTGATGATGAATAATCGTGTGTGCAGAATGGAGACAAATGTGAGGAAACTTATGAAAATAAACAATGTTTAGTTCAGAAAACACTCAGATAAAAGAAGAGTGAAAAATACATTAACAATCAACATACACACATACCTGACAGGGAGACAGTAGAACAATGACCGACAGCTCCCTATCACACACACAGAACGTTAATACTGATTAGTACTAACTAATTATCAAGTGCAGGCAGCTCTGTAATTAATTAACACAAACCCCATTGGTGAACTGAAATCAGGCGGTATGTAATGGTGGGAACAGAAATTAAACAATTAACACATGATTGCAACTAAAACACTACATATAAACAGCAACAAACTAAACATATCAGGTCCCCATAAAGGAGACCATAACATGAACACTCTGCACATTTTAAAGTTTGAACTCTTTGTTGCATAAAATACTATGGGAAAAAAATCATAATTATCATGAGTAGAAATCCTTTGAAGTTTAAAACTGGGGACACTTGCATGTCAGGTCAAAACAAAGTGTAAACAGCCAGAAGCGAGTATGTATGAAATATTCAGTCAAACATTGTCTAAAGGAATTAAACATCTAATGACATACAGTGTTATGGACATATAGACTAATAGTGCAGTCGCGAAATGCCATTTTAAATCCTGGAAATTTGATTTAATTTGATTTTGCAACCCAGTACTTTCTTTGTGATAAATATATATCATCTTAGATATCGAGAAGGCCCAGAGAGCGCTTACTGAAAATGTGGTACTCATGTGTAAGCATCGTTGTAATCAGTGACTTGCTGTTTCTATCTGGCATGTTTCTTGTTGATTTAAATTAGTCAATTAGAGGCAGTGGAAAATGAGTGAGTTTAGATCTAGAGACGTCACAGCGGGAAAAACCCCTCTGACTTGTGTTTCAAGCTTCCAGATGTCATTATGAAACATCTTTCATGTCACAATGGTTTTATGACATCTTTGAAACGTCATAAATTTGAGAAATAACATTGTTTGGCAAGCCTTATATTTTTCCATTTCCTTTTTTAAAATAATCATTGTTATTTGACACAATGTACTCTCAGTCCACTTAGGATCTTTTTTCCCCCCAGTTTTTCCTCACTTCCCAGTTGGTCTTGCCCAATTTTTCCCACTTACTCTGCCTTGTTGGCAGCTCTGTAACTTCCTGGACAGATGTGGGGATCCAGGCAGTTTTAGGATGTTGACAAGACTCAAAGATAGATGAAGCTTGTAATCTTGTGGCTGAATTACTCAGCTCAAAGATCAATCCAATTAAGGGACTGCATTTCCAAAGTAATTTACTCACGTACACTTAGGGATTTACACCCTCTCAAATTTGGTCCAACTCATGACTATGTAATAACATCATTTTCTTCGGAATTTCCTAGTACCTTACCTCTATATTATGAAAAAATGTATTTGGTATTCCTGGATGTGGAATCTTATGGTAGATTTACCAGCCTGCCCTGGCCTCTTTTGACCATGCTCCAGAGTAAATTACGTATGAACTGAAGCCTCCCACAGCCCGCCACTGTCCTTTATATTGCTGTTAAATGTTTATCATGTGAAGCACTTAATGACTTTGTCTGTAAAAGGTGCTATATCAAATAAATAAACTTAAACTTTAAATAAATAAACTTAACTTAACCTGTCCCAGCCCTTGTGGGAGACTTTTCCTTGTAATGATAGTTAACAGAACAGTAACCAATAAGTAGAAGGAAATGCAATGTAGCAATAAAATGAGAAAAGAGTCTATACTTTGCTGTTGGGGGTTAGTGCCAAGGGTCAGCTAGAATGTATAGAAATGATTGTGAAATATTACTCTGTACTGTTTGGTCTTCCCTAAAAGCTAAGAGAGAAAATGCATCTCTTGTCAACATTTAATTGGTCGGTTTGAATTCAAACTGTTACAGTACTGACCAATTGTTATCGGTATCTAGTTCTGTTGAGTGATGTCATGATGTCTATATATTTTGGGAGAATGCTTGTGGGGGGACTTCTCTCTGGGCTAAAGATGGGAAGTCAGATTTTATAACATTAAAATCTTATTTGCGCTAATTATTTTATCTCCACGGGCCTCATTTATAAATCTGGCGTACGCACAAAAGAAGACGTACGCCACTCTCTATGCAATAATTGGGATTTATAAAAAGCTAACTTGACGGGAAAATGTGCGGTCCTTCACGGAAACTCTGACCCATGCATACGCACAAAAATGGGTGAAATGAGAAATGGCGACACCGCCGGCAGATGTGTGAAACACGTAAAGCTGTCTGAAACTGCAGACCGTTGTGTAGCTAAACGAAATCGAAATACTGGCTCTCATTGATAATATGAACATTTCACAAAGCCATTCTTACAATCATAAGCCTGTGGTGGAATACAAATGAAATTAAACAAGATTGTAGCCAACTTAAATGCAAATGAAGACATATTTGCAACAAGCACACTCAAACATGTTCTGTAATTATATTGGCATGTTATGTAATTCATCCTCATAAATAATACAGTAAACAAAATCATGTTTAAAATATATCCTTGTCGATGCGTCCGTCTGGCAGAGCAGACATACATTAGATTAGATAGATGTCTTCATTGTCCACTGGGGAAAGTTGTGTTCATAAATGTCATCAGCTATGGAATGTATATGCCGTCAGTCCGTTTCATTTCCATCCATCAATTGTTCCATCTTGACGGATGTCTTAACCATTTTGAAAACTGGATTTATTTCCATTTGCGCATAATCCCATTAAAAATTACATGAATACCGCTGATCAGATACAATAACCTGCATGGTCATAAAAAGCCATGATACCAACCCAATAAATAATGATGCGCAATGGCTGATCTTGCGCTGTTAGAAGATGTGGCAAATGGAAGGATTTGGAGGGAACGCATTTTCAGACAGCAAGAAGACTTGCTGGCAAACGAGGACGAGTGGCTTATGAGCCGGTTTCGATTTCCTCGGGGCGTCCTGTTGGACCTCTGTGCTCTATTGGTCTGGGATTTCACAGCCAACCCTTAACCAGGTTATGCCAGACGTGTGAATAGGTGTACTTGGTGTGTCGCATAATTACATAAAAGTTTCCTTACCCTGCGGGTGAACAGGCAAACCATAAAAGCGCAATTTGCAATGTCCGGTATCCCAAATGTAATCGGTGCTATTGACTTCACTCATGTTGCCATAATAAGGGCACCAAATGAGAATGAAAATGCTTTCATTAATCAAAAGCATTTTCATTCGATCAATGTCCAAATAAGTTGTGATGCAGATATGTTGCTTTAATGTAGCTAATTTTCCCTCACCCGCGGCGGACACACTTTCGCGATGAAGCGCTAGACGCTTTGACATCGACTGATATCTGACCACTTTTTATTTGGGCCACGGTCCGACTTTCTTACAGCGTCTGCAACATTTTGCCACTCCAACGCCTTTTCGGCATTGGTAATAGCCACACTTTGCCCATCAAACAACATTTTCCTCCTCTTTACCACCACGCCAACAATATTTTCTACTTCACATTGAGTGAAGTTTATTTTCTTGGTTTTCCTGTCTCTGTTTGCCATGATTTCTCAATCAATGAATATTAATTTCGGGGCATTTCACTGACTATTTATGGACAATTATAGGCGTGACATGCAGCCGCAAAAGCTGCGCCACATTTAGAGTTGATTGTGATTTATAAAGGGAAAACGGCGTAGGACGTGCGTGCGCACGATTTTATAAATCTGAATATTTCTTTGTGTACGCACGTCCTATATTTCGTCCGTACACCACTTCTGACGCAAATCCACCGCAAAGTTTTATAAATGAGGCCCCAGGTCTCTGAGTGCAATTATTTAATTACTAATGCATCAAAAATATACGACACCCTTCACAGCATTACTGAACCAGCTTCACCATTTCTACAACAGATCCCTGCTTTAATGTGTCTATGGCAGGCCTCTGCTTCACCATTTCTACTATCGTCCCTAGCACATGTCCAGCCAGCTCAGCTCCAGGCCCCTTTTCAGCCAGCCAGCTCAGGTCCAGGCCCCTGCACAGCCTTTCACAGCTCAAGTACTGCCTCTCATGGGTCAAGGCGCAGCCTGCCGTGGTTTCAAGTCAGCCGTCCTCTGGCCCGCATCCGCCATCATCGTCCCCACGTCAGCCTCAAGCCCCCTGTTCAGTTTGTTCCGGAATCTATTCAAACTCTCCCAGGCTATAGCCCAGGCTCTTTTGGTTACAGTAACCTGGCATCTGCAGACCCAGCCTAGACTGCTCCAGGCTGTTTCTCAATGTCAAGGATCCTTCCTTGGTAGGACTAGTCCTTCCAAGTCAGGTCCTTCAGATGTTAGGCGAGACACCTTCTTAGCATTCGTAGTACACGTAAATGGAACAGGCTAGCAAGTGCAAGTCATTGCGTCATTCACACCTCATCTTCTTCAAAATAAGCCTTTGTAAAGGGGGATGGGGATAGAAATAAAAAGCAGATTACACAGCTATCACTTCTAAACATTAAATAGTTTGCTTCTCACCTATATCCGTTCCTGTTAGTCCCTGTTAAAAAAGATTAGAAAGCTATGTATAACGCTGTGAAGAGTATAATTTTAATGTTACTTTTTTTTTTTACGAACCGGGTTCAGCTTTGCGCATAGGATTGTGAGTGATTTGGGAGCGCGAAGGATATACACTCACATAAAGGTGTATATTAGGAACACCCGTTCAATTTCGCCTTAATGCAATGATCTACTCAACCAGTCACATGGCAGTTGCTTGAATGCATTTAGGAGTGTGGTCCTGGTCAAGACAATCTCCTGAACTCCAAACTGAATGTCAGAATGGTAAAAGAAATGTGATTTAAGCAATTTTGAGCGCGGCATGGTTGTTGGTGCCAGACGGGCCAGTCTGAGTATTTCACAATCTGCTCAGTTACTGGGATTTTCACGCAAAACCATTTCTAGGGTTTACAAAGAATGGTGTGAAAAGGGAAAAACATCCAGTATGCGGCAGTCCTGTGGGCGAAAATGGGCCAACTGCTTCAAGCTGATAGAAGGGCAACTTTGACTGAAATAACCACTCGATACAACCGAGGTATGCAGCAAAGCATTTGTGAAGCCACAACACGCACAAGCGTGAGGCGGATGGACTACAACAGCAGAAGACCCCACCGGGTAACACTGATCTCCACTACAAATAGGAAAAAGAGGCTACAATTTGCAAGAACACACAAAAATTGGACAGTTGACGACTGGAAAAATGTTGCCTGGTCGGATGAGTCTCAATTTCTGTCAAGATATTAAGATGGTAGAGTCAGAATTTGGCGTAAACAGAATGAGAACATGGATCCATCATGCCTTGTTTCCACTGTGCAGGCTGGTGGTGGTAGTGTAATGGTTTGGGGGATGTTTTCTTGGCCCACTTTAGGCCTCTTAGTGCCAATTGGGCATCGTTTAAATGCCACAGCCTACCTGAGCATTGTTTCTAACCATGTCCATCCCTTTCTGGCCACCATGTACCCTTCCTCTGACGGCTACTTCCAGCAGGATAATGCACCATGTCACAAAGCTCGAATCATTTCAAATTGGTTTCTTGAACATGACAATGAGTTCACTGTACTAAAATGGCCCCCACAGTCACCAGATCTCAACCCAATAGAGCATCTTTGGGATGTGGTGGAACGGGAGCTTCGTGCCCTGGATGTACATCTCACAAATCTCCATCAACTGCAAGATGCTATCCTATCAATGCCACTTAGAATTAAGGCAGTTCTGAGGGCAAAAGGGGGTCAAACACATTATTAGTATGGTGTTCCTAATAATCCTGTAGGTAAGTGTACATATGCATCCATACTGTCTATGGGAAATTCTCGGAATGAAGGACTCAGTCCTTGGTTGAAATTCGGAGCATCCTCAACATTCGAACAGTCCTTCAGCGTACTTCGATGACGTAGCATCCTCGAAATTCTGGCTTCGGAGGATCCTTCCTTGACATTGAGAAACGCCTCCAGCCACCTGTGACCAAGGCTGGTTCTAGCAGGGGGCAACACTATCATGCTGGCAACACAAACTGCAATACTTTTTTCAGAATTATAATGCTTGTTTAAATTCATTGAAATAATCATTGTGAATTCATTACATGCATTATGTGTAATGAATCAATAAGAAAAAACATAACATGATTCAACTTTTCATTAAGAACAGTAACAAATACGTTGTACAAAAAATTAGATTGACTATATTGTCAGTGTCTCGTGAAAACACGATTACATTTAAAAAAAACTTAAATAGAGTCTGTTTTATCCACCAATAGACTAATTTTAGCAACACATGAACATGGATCCTCTACCTGTCTATGCAATCAATTAACGATTAATATTGTAAATAATTACAAGCGCTATTATTTTGAAAAGACAAATCAGAGTTTGTGTTACTGACAATAATAATAATAATAATAATAATAAGGCATTATATTTAATGGCGCCTTTCATAACACCCAAGGTCACCTCATAAGCAAAATACATAAGACAAATCACAACAAACAAGCCACAAATATAGATACAGTGAAGTAAAAACTCAATAAAACATGTTTTTAAAAGCCTGTATAAAACGATGTGTCTTATGACGCGTTTTAAAACTTAACAAGCAATCGCTATTGCGAACAATAATATTGTGTTGTTTTGTACCTTTAGTGTTCTGTGGTACCTGTTTGTTTAGTTTTCAGTGTTTGTAGTGTATTCAGGGATGGCGTCGTTAGCCGTAGAGATCTTTTTGGCAGGCCCCTCTGCAGAGGCATTGGTGGACCTGAAGAAGAAAGATTTAGTGGCGATAGCTAGATATTACAACCTGGCAGTGAGACAGGGCGCACTCAAAGCAGAGTATGTGGAGGTCATAAAGGCCCATTTATTGCGTATCTCTGAGGCTGGTGCAGAGCATGTTGACGATGAGGAAGAGGACAAGGAGAGGGTTGAGGGGGTGAGGTCTCCCTCACCTGCACTGT
>JACXGM010024215.1:0-15832 GCA_016801145.1 Umbra pygmaea
AGAGAGAGAGAGAGAGAGAGAGAGAGAGAGAGAGAGAGAGACCCAAACTATCAGGGTCATGTTTGCCATATATGTTTGCAAAAATTTTGCATTATTTTCCTGACTGTAATACTCCCAGATGCCATACGGACACAATCCATCGCTTCTGGTGTATTATAGTATGTAAAACAGCTTGAACCGTCTCTACACCACAAATATCCCAACCTAGACAGCAAAAGTACTTGTGGTCAGTCATTAACGGGGAATGGAACAGAGGTGATATGGCTGTTGAGCGGGAATTGAGGAAGAGACTGTTATGGGGATTTCTGAGTGTGTGTATGCAGGTGTATGTGTTGAGAGGGAGATATAGAGCACGACCAGAGGGAGACACAGATAAAGGGAGTTCATGATTACCGTTCTAACAGTTTTAATGGCTGTCTGGAGAGCTCTCCGCTTTTGCAACAACTCTTTAACCGTTGTCTTCACCCGCACCCCCTGGTACACCTTTGGCTTATCTTTTGGAAGAAAAAGAAAAAATGTCACGCTGTTTACAGTAAACACACTTAAATGGTCCCAGAATTCTGCAAATCTTGAGCACTCTCTATAGGGCATAGGTAGCCTGTTTTTGTATTTTTTTAAACTGAAAAACAGTACTACTCATTCCATGAAATGTGAAATGAATATAGTGAAATATATTAATAAATATTATTGATAATAAATAGACATATGCCTATTACTGGACGGTTATTTTCAGGTTATTTCACATCTACCTCATTTGTGAATATCAAACGAATTGGTCAGTATATGGTAAATGTTAAGAAAAACTATTGTTCTCATGCACTGTGTTAACGTTTAGGCTACCCATGCGAAAGAGCCTAGTGCCCTAACGCGAGCTTATCTTCGCTTGCCTGTAGCAACTTCTGCAAATACCGAAGAATTTCGGTGTCGAATTTCATAGTCAGTGCAGCCGGCTTACCTTCCCACTCATTTTATGGACAAAGAAAATGTTTCTAATATTGTATTGTAAGTGTAACTTTACGAATTAATTAATTTAGATAATATAATGAAGCTAAAAATTACGACAAATGGGATGGCTGTGATCGTATAGCCTATTCCAGAAGGGTAGACTAAGTAAATGTGCAAATATGTGGTTACACTGGAGGCTCGTCAACAACAAAGACATCGAAGGACTCCACGAATCCGCAAAGCAAAATGAACATTGAAAACGTCCCTCGAGTAATGCAAATGTAAGTTACTTTTATGCACTGTAGCTACTCGGTAAATAAATATTGTTTTATTTTGGTGTTTGAAAAAGTCCGGTCTAATTAAATGTGGCATTACGAAATGGAACCTTATAAAACGGACCTTCCGTTTTGAAATGTATTGCAATGCTTTGGTTATGTATCTACTCTGCTTAGCATTAACATTAATATTAAATGGAATGGGAGTCTAATTTCTGTCTTAGAATTTGACCGGGCCTTACTTATGAGGGGATATAACATCACAGAAATGACGCCACACAATGGTGGAACTAATTAAGGCAGTCAGAGAATGTCAGGAGTGGCAAGAACTAGGTGAAGGTGATTCGATAGCAGCAGATGCCTCGGCAGAATCTAAAGAGGTGTGCTTGAATGTCAAACCCATCCTGATAAATATTCATATTCTGAATTGTCATGATTTGCCTTAAATGTGTCAAATACTAAACCCACTCAAAAGACACATCCCACTTCTTAAAATAAAACGTTAGCTTACATATTAGTGTAACTACAAATACAAAATTACAGTTGAATCGACAAGAATAGTGCAAAAAATATATATTATATCATATTTTCATATTGAGTCAAATTATCTTCACATTCCCGAATACACGAAGATTGGATAAAATTCGTGTTGTTTAACAAATAAGCAAACAACTTTTTTTAAGTTGTAAGATTTTATTGCTAAACATTTTAATAGCAAAGAGAGCAGACATCATGCAAGTAATAGCCATAGCATGAATCCCTGTGAGCTCATTGTTAAAACAAGTTTCCATTCATCTTTAGTTTGAAAAACGTGTTAAATACTTTCCTAAGGTTTTCATCTGAACCATTCACTGAAGCTAGAGCATGTTGTGTAATGTCAGTTATTTTCAATCGTTTTGTTCTAACATTTATATTTTTTTCTTTCCTTCAGGAGGAATGTAATATTGAACCATGATCCGAAGAAAATATAATTATAATCTTACCAGACATGTTGGAAAAATGAAGAAAGTGTCCTGGAGGAAGACTTGCAAGGAGATTCCACAATGTCCTTTTCTGGCTGGAGCTATATGGCCTATAACGAAATATTCATAAAAGTCACACAAATTCTCAACACAAAAGTCTTAAAACTGTCTTAGAGCATACAAAAATATCCTAATATAGCTAGGGATATTTTAGTTTGTGAAATTTTCTCTCCATGCCTACTTTTTAAAACCCCTAGAACTCAATGATTTGACAATGATTTGATTGCGCGTTACTTTCAATTTGAATATTCAAAGGCTACACAAAAATACCAATTTTTCCGTAAAAATCAATATATATATACTTAAAATAACCTCCACTTTAATAGAATATAGTACTAATTTATAGCCAGACCAAAAAGAAATAGATATTTTAAACAAATTATCAATCTTTTGATAATCTGGCCAACGGCACCCCTTCATAATGAACCACTATACAGCAAAGTTACGGTCAGATGTTTAATCTAACATGACCAGCAATTATGCATTGCGGATCATATTTATATTTGGATGGCTGACCACATCAACAAGTTATCACCATATAGATGTGGCCTTATATTTAACAATAAACTTAAATGTCTAGGTTGTGGGCGTGGCATGCCATCACTGACTCCATTGCTCCATCAACAAGTGCATGCTCTCCATCACTTGAGCACACTCCACCCACAAGTTACTAATTGTTTCATAGGTGTTTAGAATTATTTATTCATATTATTTGTATGCATTAAATATCACACTTATATAGAAGGATGATTTCAGCCATTCAACAGCCGATATTGTATGACATATGGGATAGTCGACATTATAGTAGGATATAAACAACATAGTATAATAAAAAACTTTTTTGATATTTCAATGCCACGTAAAATATTTAATGCAATTTGTTTTCAATAATGTACTGCGTTTAGAGAAACAGAACAATTACTCAATAATTTGTCTCTAATTAATATTTTTCCCAAACACATCAACTGACTGGGACAAGGTCTGATTTCATTTTCACACTGAGTTAGAGAATAAAAATGTAATATAGTAATATTGAAGAATCAATTTCCTGGAAATGTTCTTCCTTTGCTTTGTTTTTTTTGTCCACATTACATCGTAATACAAGTGTAATAAAATCATAATGAACAATAAACAGCAACATATCGTTTTAACAATATAGCCTACATTTTTCTTTTGGGATTACAATATATCACTATCATTGACAATATATTTTTAAATGAACACACTTCATGCCGAATAAAATATCGGTTTTTATTTTTTGTAGAAAGCATAATGACCTCTATTTTATCCATAACCTCTTACCACGAGTTGACCAACGTATAACCTTCCATTAAATTGGGCCTAGGCCTATTACTCAAACAGCCAAGAAAATAATGCTTAGTTCTTTTATAAACAATCAAGGTCTTGCTTATTTATTTCGGCCTTGCAATATCTTTTCAATGATTTTGGGTACGTGAGAAGAGAAAGAGGAATTTTGAATCGATCGCGCCATCTAGTGTATGATACGGAGGGCCATCCTTCTTATTCAGTGTGCGGTCTTAAAAAAAACACATGTACAAAAAATATAAGTAGGCAAAATTTTACATCCAGTTACAAACCTATTGTTTTCTGCATTATGCAGATTTTAAAAAAATATTAATAGGTTACTAATCTACCGATTAAAATCTTAGAAAATGTGTATTATGCGTGAAAATATTTAATACAGTGTGACTTGCATGGGCTTTAGTGAGTCAATTGATGAAATAGAATTTGTGGATAATATCAGGGAAATAAAAATAAAACATTTTTTTGTTATACCTTTGCCCAAGACTTCTTACGGAGAAGACGGGCAACTTCAGAGGTATAACGAAGATTGGATAATCTTAGTACCATAAAAGCCCGCAAGCCAAAAAAGAAAATACTGCTATATTTATTGCAATTTTGTCAATGCCAGTATATCAATTATAATAAAAGGAATGCTCCATCTTATCAAACATGAACAATTTTCGTATGAAACTTTCCTTAGGCTACTGGCCTAGCCTATAGCTTTAACACGTTTTAAATATTTTAAAACACATAACAAATTTTTTCTCTTTTCTTTAGTGCTGATGTTACCTGTTAGGTGATAATTTTTCAGAAATACACTCAACGGCCACTTTATTAGTTACACCTGTTTAACTGTTCGTTAACTCAAATATCTAATCAGCCAATCACGAGTCAAGCGTGGCAGCAAGTCAATGGATTTAGGTACGTAGACATGGTCAACACGATCTGCTGAAATTCAAATCAAGCATCAGAATGGGAAGAAATGTGATTTAAATTACTTTGAACGTGGCATAATTGTAGGTTCCAGATGGGCTGGTTTGAATAATTCAGAAAGTGCTGATCTACTGGAATATTCCAAAACAACCATATTTAAGGTTTACAGAGAATTTTCCAAGAAAAATAGAAAATATCCTGTAATAAGCAGTTTCTTGGCAAATATGACTTGTTGATGGCAGAGGTCAGAGGAGAATGGCCAGACTGGATCAAGCTGATGGAAAGGAAGAAGAACACAAGAAATCACCCCTTACAACCAAGATATGCAGAAGAACATCTGACCACACCAGGTGCCACTCCTTCAGCTAAGAACAGGAAACCGAGGCTACAATTTGCACAAGCCCACCATAATTGTAATAATAATAATAATAATGCATTCAACTTATATAGCGCTTTTCTTCCAAGGAACTCAAAGCGCTTTACACAGTGAGGGGGAAAGCTAACCTCATCCACCACCAATGTGTAGCACCCACCTAGGTGATGCACGGCAGCCATTTTGCGCCAGAACGCTCACCACACATCAGCTATCAGGTGGACAGGTGAGTAGGTATATATAGCAATTAGGAAGGAGGGGGATTATTAGGTGGCCATGATAGAAGTGAGAGGCCTGGTTGGGAATTTGGCCATGACACCGGGGTTAACACCCCTACTCTTACGATAAGTGCCATGGGATTTTTAATGACCACAGAGAGTCAGGACACCCGTTTAACGTCCCATCCAAAAGATGGCACCCTACACAGGGCAGATGTCCCCATCACTACCCTGGGGCATTGGGAATGATCTTTAGACCAGAGGGAAGAGTGCCCCCTACTGGCCCTCCAACACCACTTCCAGCAGCACTGGTCTCCCACCCAACGACTAACCAGGCCCAACCCTGCTTAGCTTTAGAAGCAAACCAGCAGTGCAATACAGGGCTCTATGCTGCTGTAATTGTATAATAAAAGATTGGAAAAACTTATTCTGGTCCGATGAGTCTGGATTTCTGCTGCGACATTCAGATGGTATGGTCAGAATTTGGTGTAAAAAACAAGCATGGATCCACCCTGTAAAATCTGACAGGGTTACTATACTTAAAATATCTATGCAAACTGGTTGCCTTAAAAAAATAAGTTAATGGAAATTAGTAATGGTGACTAAACTGCCCGTTAAATTACAATGACTAAGCTAACTTATTTTTTGTAAGACAATGAATACATTTTTTAAGTAACCCTGTCAGATTTTACAGTGCATCCTGCCTTGTATCAAAAGTTCACGCTTGTGGTGGTGTTGAAATGATGTGGGGAATATTTTCTTTGCACACATTGGGCCCGTTAGTACTAATGTCTGCTGACCGCATTCATCCCTTTATGACGACAGTGTACCCTTCGAATGGCTACTTCCAGCAGGATAACGCGCCATGTCACAAAGCTCACATCAACTCAAACTGTTTTTTGAACATGACAATGAGTTCACTGTACTCAAATGGTCTCCACAGTCACCAGATCACAAACCAGTCGAGCACCTTTGTGATGTGGTGGAACAGGAGATTTACATCATGGATGTACAGCTGACAAATCTGTAGCAACCGTGTGATGAAATAATGTCAAAAGAGAGCAAAGTTTCTGAGGAATTTTTCCAGCACCTTGTTGAATCTATGCCACAAAGAAATAAGGCAGTTCTGAAGGCATAAGGACCAAACTGGTACTAGCAAGATGTACCTAATGAAGTGGCCAGTGAGTGTACATAGGGTTGGATTTGATTTGTTAGTCACTGTTTATGTGTAATTATATATACTTTTTTGTTTCTGAAACTTTAATGACTTGTTTGATTAGTTTGTAGGAATTTGCTTGTTTCTTTAAGATTCTGTAATCTTAATAAAGCTGAAATTACAATAGGAATTAGGTAATTATAATAATGACACTCGGGCAATGTGTATTTAACATTATTTATATATTTAAATAGTAAAGTAATATGAATAATTCCACCAGGGAAATAAAACCATCACATATGACATCACTTGTAATAAAATGCTTATGCTGAAAAGGTATATGCCTGGGCCCCTATAGACAACATTGATATTATTACAATCAATGGGCCTCATAAATCATATCCACCTTTCCACAAAGGGATAATATATTAAAAATAACAAGTATTTCTAAATAACAATTTTTTGTTGTGTTTACCATGGCATTTAGAATAAAGAATATAATTTAAAGACCCTAAATAGCACATTTTCCTTTAAAGTTTGCAGAGAATCATGGCAAGGTTAGTCACAGCAAGGTTATTTGAACATTGGGAGGATGACACTGATACATTTTCATCTATGATGGTAATGTCTTAGGAGCAGACAAGCCTTTCCATGGGAGAAGAGCAGCTCTGTCTCTTTGAGGTTGAGCTTGAGGTGTTGGGCCAACATCCAAGCACAAATGTCAGCTGATATGAAGAGCAAGCTTGGGAATGTCTACGTTGAGGTTTATAATTTATAAGAAAAAAATAATGTTCAGAATTCTAACCCTATTTTACTCCCCTCCCAATTAATTCTGTATTCATCTCATCTCATCTGAAACTTTACATCAAGTACGGGATGGTTCAATAACATGCTTCCTCCATGCATTTATCCTACGTCGTTGTGACACAAATTATATATTCTACGTTCAACATGTTTTTGATAAAAGCTCAAAAAGCCATCTGTGGAAATAATTCAGGAAAATTGAGAGAACAGTCATATAACTTTTATTGAACAGTCCCAGAACATTCCTAAAATTGTAACCACACAGACTGTTAACCATGTTAATTCAACATATACTTTTCCAAGATTGTTTAAAAGAAAAATCCATGTCAATGTTGTAGGAACATTGGTGCAATGTTAAGGAATGTTCCTTATGAACTAAAATGAAACATTTCTAGTATGTTCTAGCAACAAACATTTGTCAGTTAGCCATATTATTTTTATATTGTATTTTATTATCATTATCCATATTGATGTCACAAATGTGTGATTGGCAGTTCTTAAAAATGCTTACTGTTGTTTTAGACTGAATGTAAGACAAATAGCAGTTTGCTAACAAAACACGAATTACTGTCCCCCTGAAATGCAATAAAATCTCATTCAATTATTTTTCATACAATGAATGTGAAGACAGATAAACTACCAGTCAAAAGTTTGGACACTTGAATGTGTAATTGTTTCCAAACTTTTGGCTGGTACTTTGTATATTTGGAATTCAATTCTTAACGTCTATATTTCAGACATGTACACACAGGAATTCCTTAACAGTGTAACTTTCCCATGCAGGGAATCGTTCTTTTTCCATCTTGAATTTAACAGGACCTCCAAAACTCACACGGCGACCAACAGCTTCCAAAGTTTTCTTTTGCCCACAAGTGAGTGTCTATAAGTGACTGACTATGAGTAGGAAGTGCACTGTCCAAGTCCTCAGTACCAATAGGAGTCATCTTGCAGGTTGTGTCATTGGAGACGGTCATATATGGATGGCATGTGACAGGGGAGGTGGTGGAGGACGTGGTGTGGTAGTGTACATCTTCCGAAGGGTGCACTGCATAGGGCTGCATCGAAGCCATGAATGAGCTGCGGGTGCTGGGTTGGTTTTGTGAGCGACTCCCGGAAGGGTCGGAGCTTGGCAGGGTGACAGGGACCAATATCCCAGAGCTTAGGTCATCAGCACGCAGGCCTTCTCCCTGTATTACAGGGTCTACCACTTGCTGTTCCCATGACTCTCTCTGTTGGATCAGACAGAGGAGAGGAGTTAAAGACTATTTAAAAAAATACTTGTTTATTACTAGATCAGAGTGCATAGCTGATGCCCTTCTGGTAGTAATTGAAAGAGTGGGTTCAAACCCCTATTGGTCACCTGTTCAAACATACATTTTTTTCTTCATGTCTTTGAGCTCAGATGTATCTGACCTAATGTACACCAGCCTTCATTACTACAACAGAATTGGTTTCTATTTTGACAATAGTGTCCTTCAACCATCCAGAATGCACTTGTAAAAATGACCTGTACTTGTTATTTACAGACTCACAGCTGACGTTCATCTGAACAAATTCAACATGGTTTCACAGTGCCATTTGCTTTGTCACCAATGCTCCCACTGAAGAGGATAGTTTATTGGTCAAAAAGAAGAGTGTTAGCAGTGGAAAAGCTCTAAGTCTTTATTGTTTCATTTCAGCACAGTAGGACAGGCATCACTCTGGGCAGGAACAAACAGGTTGTGAAGACATGATGAAGTTCTGGCCCCGGTCAGGACGGAACGTCTCTCAGAGACAAAGTATGAACTGCTCTCTTGGCAAATGCCCCAGGATCTGACCTGAGATTTGATTTGTCTCAGTATTTATCCACTTGTTACTGAACATCTTAGCCAATCCCAAGCCCTTACATCATAGTTCTAACCAATGAAGTCTAAGAGAACACTTCCCAGAAGCCTCTTCCCTTATCTTGATCAGATCCGTGGCCTTGAAACATTGTTGTACACAGATCCAATGGATGACCTGTAGTAACCTGTCCTATAGTAACCTGTCCTGTAGTCTGAATGGTATAAAACATATATAAACATTAGATCTGGGATAATATTACAGTCTAATATATACAGGTCCTTCTCAAGAAATTAGCATATTGTGATAAAGTTCATAATTTTTTATAATGTAATGATAAAAATTAAACTTTCATATATTTTAGATTCATAGCACACAAACCGAAATATTTCAGGTCATTTATTGTTTTAATACTGATGATTTTGGCATACAGCTCATGAAAACCCAAAATTCCTATCTCAAAGAATTAGCATATCATGAAAAGGGTCTCTAAACGAGCTATTAACCTAATCATCTGAATCAACTAATTAACTCTAAACACCTGCAAAAGATTCCTGAGGCTTTTAAAAATGCCCAGCCTGTTTCATTACTCAAAACTGCAATCATGGGTAAGACTGCCGACCTGACTGCTGTCCAGAAGGCCATCATTGACACCCTCAAGCAAGAGGGTAAGACACAGAAAGAAATTTCTGAACAAATAGGCTGTTCCCAGAGTGCTGTATCAAGGCATCTCAGTGGGAAGTCTGTGGGAAGGAAAAAGTGTGGCAAAAAACGCTGCACAATGACAATAGGTGACCGGACCCTGAGGAAGATTGTGGAGAAGGACCGATTCCAGACTTTGGATGACCTGCGGAAGCAGTGGACTGAGTCTGGAGTACAAACATCCAGAGCCACCGTGCACAGGCGTGTGCAGGAAATGGGCTACAGGTGCCGCATTCCCCAGGTCAAGCCACTTTTGAACCAGAAACAGTGGCAGAAGCGCCTGACCTGGGCTACAGAGAAGCAGCAGAACAAAACAACAACAAATTTTGCATGTCATTTGGAAATCAAGGTGCCAGAGTCTGGAGGAAGACTGGGGAGAAGGAAATGCCAAAATGCCTGAAGTCCAGGGTCAAGTACCCACAGTCAGTTATGGTCTGGGGTGCCATGTTAGCTGCTGGTGTTGGTCCACTGTGTTTTATTAAGGGCAAGGTGAATGCAGCTAGCTATCAGGAGATTTTGAAGCATTTCATGCTTCCATCTGCTGAAAAGCTTCATGGAGATGAAGATTTCATTTTTCAGCACGACCTGGCACCTGCTCACAGTGTCAAAACCACTGGTAAATGGTTTACTGACCATGGTATTACTGTGCTCAATTGGCCTGCCATCTCTCCTGACCTGAACCCCATAGAGAATCTCTGGGATATTGTGAAGAGGAAGTTGAGAGACGCAAGACCCAACACTCTGGATGAGCTTAAGGCCGCTATCGAAGCATCCTGGGCCTCCATCACACCTCAGCAGTGCCACAAGCTGATTGCCTCCATGCCACGCCGCATTGAAGCAGTCATTTCTGCAAAAGGATTCCCGACCAAGTATTGAGTGCATAACTGAACATAATTATTTGAAGGTTGACTTTTGTTTTTTTGTATTACAAACACTTCTTTTATTGCTCAGATGAAATATGCTAATTCTTTGAGATAGGAATTTTGGGTTTTCATGAGCTGTATGCCAAAATCATCAGTATTAAAACAATAATTGAGCTGAAATATTTCAGTTGGAGTGCAATGAATCTAAAATATATAAAAGTTTAATTTTTATCATTACATTATGAAAAGTAATGAACTTTATCACAATATGCTAATTTCTTATGAAGGACCTGTATAATAGATAATAGAGTTATAAGCTATGTTATCTTCTGTTTGGAAGTTACTCTGATGCTCCACGAATGAAATCAGCCATTGAAGGCCTTACTGTGCCCAACACAGCAAAATCACCAGTGTTAAATCAACTCTGTGGGTGTTCAATTAACACTCTCAGTGTTTATATAGAGCCAATGGAAAGTATATAAACACCGAGAGTGTTAATTTAACACCTCAACCCTGTAGATAGGCCCCAGTGTATAAAAGAAAATGACGCAGTTTTGACCATGCAGATAACATACAGGCCTCAGATTATCTCATTCTCCCCTCTTCACTCAGCTATTACATTATAACCTGCTCCTGCCATCATAAACTACTTTAAACTCTATGATAGGATGCTTCTATAGAATTCCTTCCTCAACCCCATTATCATGATTTTTACACTCGGGTAACTGGTCCATGTTGCACAATGCCAGACGCACTGGTATCAGCTAATCTACAATGCATCTAACTCACTAAATCAATCCTCAATAGCATCCTACCCACAAGAATGCTACCCTTTCATAAATTCCTCATACCTGTCATCCCTAAGTAATAATAAGAATAATAATACATGGTAGGGTAACTTAGGGGGAAAAGTCCTAAAGGTCTTAAGGGAAGTCTTTATTTTCTGAAACAAACAAAAAAAGTTTGGTAAGATTTCCACAAGTATATCATGACTGTAGTCAGGCCAATACATTGTGAAATAAACGAGTAGAACAACAATATTTTTAGCAAATCAATCAAATGCCAACCTATGTAAAGGGGGCATTTTACCCTACTATCAGCAAAATGCCCCACCATATGGGGTAAAATGCTCCTCTGTGGGATTTAAAATGAATTCCATATTTAGGTGTCAAAATCATTCTGTCAGTGTTACCTATACCATTTGAATGAGTTCAGTAATCAAAAACTACATATACGTGTTAAAAAACAATTCAAACAGTGATATTGCACATTCCATAATTATTTCCATTATAACAGGATAGATCCACCTTACCTGTATCTTTTGTTATTTATTCATGTAACGGTACAGAGAAACTTTGATTATGTACTATTGTACTACCATCTCCTACACTAAAAATAACACTGTTCAGAGGCAAACAATTATGTATAACATTGAATAAAATATAAAATAGAGTAACTTGTTATTTTTTCATTAACCATGCAACGGTATTCGGTTAAAAAGCATTACATCAATAATATTGAACAATTCATTGAATGTCAGTGGCTATTTCCATTAAGGGCAATAAGTGCCAATAAATGAAGGGCAAACACATCATATCATGACATTCACTGTACAGTTTAGTGCATCAGTCCAAGCACAATTCACATAAAAAAGTTACCCTGTCTGAAAAAAAAACATTGCAAAAAAGTATTCTGCATCCCGTTCTGTATGTTTCTGCATTGCTTTCTTCTTGCTAGCGAGAGTGCTAGCTGATGCAGGCTGGCTGAAATGCAAACATGAAAATGCAAGCAGATGCTACAGTCGTTTCCAAAAGTTTAGGCACCCCTGACAATTTCCATGATTTTCATTTATAAATAATTGGGTGTTTGGATCAGCAATTTCATTTTGATCTATCAAATAACTGAAGGACACAGTAATATTTCGGTATTAAAATGAGGTTCATAGGATTAACTGAAAATGTGCAATATGCATCAAAACTAAATTAGACAGGTGCATAAATTTGGGCACCCTTGTAATTTTGTTGGTTTGAATACTTGGAATCAGTCACAAAGTTGACGTTACGCCGGGGCTGGATATTTCAACAAGACAACGACCAAAACACTGCTCAAAATATACTCTGGCATTCCTGCAGAGGGTACAAGTACAATGTCCTGGAATGTCCATCCCAGTCCCTAGACTGGAATATCATTTAAAAACTGTGGAGTGATTTGAAGCGGGCTGTTCATGCTCAGCAACCATCAAACCTAACTGAACTGGAGATGTTTTGCAAAGAGGAATGATCCAAAATACCTTCATCCAGAATCCAGACACTTATTACAGGCTAAAGGAAGTGTCTAAAGGCTGTTATTTCTGCTAAAGGAGGCTCAACTGTTCATCCAATAAACCTGATTTCACTATTGAAATATTTCTGAGTCCTTCAGTTATTTGATAGATCAAAATGAAATTTCTGATCCAAACACCCACTTATTTATAAATGAAAATCATGGAAATTCTCAGGGGTTCCAAAACTTTTGCATACGACTGTAATTAAACTAGCTATTAATTTAAATACTACTAATATTAGAGGAGAATACACATGTATTCTCTACCAATATATTCTCAAACATAAAGGAGTAAAATGCCCCAGGGGGCATAATGCAACAAAGCAGGCATAAGATTCAAAAATAATTTTGTGGAATAACTTGATCATTTGAGATGACACGAGAATATATTCTTGATAAACAAGCCTTCTGGCAACCAAGGACTGTTGACATAAATGTGATTTGATTTATATATGCAGCACCTTTCAAGGACCAAAAGACACTTTAAAAAACTACCAAAAAATAAAAGTCTGCACCTCCTTTAGCCTCCATTCTTTTTAATACTCTGCTGCCACTAATTGGAATAAACTGCAAAATATGTTCAAATCTGACACTTTCATCAGACATTATTCTTTAAATTTTTGAGTTGCTAACTGATCAATATAAATTTACAACCTTACTTATTATATTATTATTTCACATAATTTGGCAAGCAACTTTGTACTGTATTTCCCTGGTTATTTGTAACTATAATCCCGTATGTTGGTCACCTATGACTCTTATTTATCTGTAAATATGAACTCTCACTTGTTGTAAAATCCCAACCTCTGACTTAGTCTAATGCACATTCAGTTGTTTTGTACAATTTTATTTTTCTATTCATGTGTAACTAATTGTTATCTTGCAATCGCTATGCATTTGGCCAGGGCATCATTGAAAATAAGAATTGGACATCAATGGGTTTACATGAAGCATCTTTGGCTCATTGAAAGGCGCTATTAAAATACCATGTATTATTATTGTTATGACACTGACAACTGACGTAACTTACCAGGAGGAAATGGGGGTAGTCTCCAGAGAACTGTGGTAGCAAAGTGGACAGAGCTGAGTTTGGGAAGATAGTGCCCCCTCTAGTGGTGAATGCTGTACTTCGACAGTCTCCAAAGGTCTCCGTGTAGTAACTGTCTATGAGGGATGAGTTGCCCGACATGGCTGAAGAGTCACAGTCCCCTGGGGATGATGAATAGATTTCAGCTGAGAACTGCTTAGAGGAGAAGTCGGAGTCAAAGATGACGGCTCTCCTCCTGCCTTAGTATCCAGGGACTATATGAGACCCTGTTATGATGGAAACCAGAGAGAAATTGGTGGCACTGGTGGTCTGTTCATGCCGGTTGGTGGAGAATGGTGCTTGAAATTCCAGTATTGTGGGTTTAAATGTTAATGGGGCCAAACACAATGCATACATGTTGAAAGATTGAATTATTTTGCTTTAAAATGTGGTCAAAATTTATGGATCTCTACTTTGTTTTGTAAAATCTTGGGTCATGTTGAGAGATACTATACTTATGGGGAAACCAAGGAACAAGGCGTTAAATGAAATCACTTACCTCAGTTGCTGCCTTATAACATGGTTTGACTGAGTTTAGGGCCGCCCTTTTATAGAGGTAACCAGGGTATTATCAACTGCTCTTTGCTGTTACAATAATTAATTTAATTAAACATCGAAATACAAATAAACAAAGAACATGAGTTTGAGTGAAAAAAAATGTCTAAATGCCCTGAATTGTGCAGCTAATGCCTTGCAGTTAGTCGTGTCATTGGGAGACGGTTGTTGGAATCTGGCTCTTGGATTAGCCGAGGGGTTACAAGGAGGTCATTGCATGTGACTTCTGCAAAATCCAGGGTTCAGGGGATGGGGTAAGTCATTTTTGCTTTGCCTCATGTATAGAGGCTTTTTATACACTTCCTGGTTAAGCAAGCGTTGTAATAAGAAACAAAATGTCATTGGATACATCCTCCCAAAAACACATATCTCAACATCTACAGGCCCATGTCCATGGGGAGTGGTTGCAAAGCAGGGCCTTAATTACAAGATGAATATAAATGGTAAATGGACTGCAATTATATAGCGCATTATTCTCACCAATGGCCACCAAAGCGCTTTACACTGCCTCACATTCACCCATTCATACACTGACGGCGGTGTCAGCCATGCAAGGCGCCAGCCAGCTCGTCAGGAGCAGCTGGGGTTAGGTGTCTTGCTCGAGGACACCTCGACACTTGGTCAGAGGACAGTATTAATATTAATACAACACAATCTCAAAGTTAGACCACATAGAGTATAAACTAAGACCTGCGTGAGACAAATTTGCATTATCTTGTGATATTATATATCCTTTGTAACGTTTCCCAGTTCCCTTTCCATGGAAACAGCCACTTCCTTGGTCTATGCTGCTCAGAACTACAATTCCCAGTCACCAGTTCTACTTCCTGTGGACTACAGCTTCCCTAGTCATGCCTCCTCAGTACTACATTTCCCATACCCGGACTCTGTAACATTTCCTGTTCCCTTTCACAGTACTACAGCTTCCTTAGTCATGCCTCCTCAGAACTACAGTTCCCATACCCGGACTCAATTATCCTGATACACCACACCTGCTCACGCCATTTTGTATTTAAGTCACACACCTCTCCTTGCCTCTTTGCGAGGTATTGTAAGTACTTGTTTTCTTCATACTGAGCGTATATTCCTGTGTTGTTGTTTCCGGTCTGACCTCTGCTCCGTTGATTTTTATTCTGTCTTGGATATTCCCATGTATCTTAGCATATACGTTGTCTTGATATTCTGGCCTGACCCATGCATAGTTTTTGAGTATTCTGCCTGTGGATTTCCCTGTTTGTACTTTTGCCATATCAGCTATTCCAGTCTGACCTGCCTTGTCTTGGATTATTCTGTGCCTGTTCCTTGAACAGTTATTCTTGTATTTTGCAAATAAACATTGTTCCTTTTTACACATTGAGCAATCATTACAGAATACCTCGCCCAAATATAATATGGCTGGGAGTGAGCCGTTTTCCAGTGGCTGGGCCCAGGAGGATCCTCTATGGGACCTC